>BMAV01024863.1:124422-145744 GCA_019973955.1 Trichonephila inaurata madagascariensis
ATGTAGATATATATAGATATGTACATGTAGATATATATAGATATGTACATGTAGATATATACAGAGAGAGAGAGAGAACTATAATAGTAGGAATTGAAAAAAGAGCATGATTTCTCTACATTTTTGTAACAATGCTCACCCGGTTTCGCTTGTTTGGCAGAAAAAGAGGTCTTTGACACCAACTTTTGTCATTGATTTAACAGTTACATTATAACAATGGAGACGAATCTAAGTTGGCATCAAAAGCTAGTAATTGATTTAATTTAATTAACTAATTAATATTAGGTTGGGGAAAAAGAAATCCATTATTTTTTTGCATGAAATTCAAGACTTTATTTAACATACTTCGAATTGTCCGATTTGTGTCAAATATGCACCATTTTGTTGTTTAACTTGTTGCCATTTCAAAAGTAGCTTCATAATGCCTTTCTCATAGAAGCCTTGGTTCTTATTGGCGAAAAACTATAGTAATCGATTTTCACAATCTTCCCTTGATCTCAATATCTTATCACTCAGCAAGTTTTGCAATGCCAGAAAAAGGTGGTAATCACTTGGTGCCAGGTCCGGACTATATGGAGGATGCATTAAAACTTCCCAACCTAGCTCCCAGAGTTTCTGGCGAGTCAATGCAGACGTGTGTGACCTGGCGTTGTTCTGACGGAACACACCTTTTGTATTGGCAGTTTCTGGTCAATCGCAAGCTTCAAAAAATCCAGTTGTTAACAGTAGATATCTGAATTTAGTGTTTGGCCATACGGAAGCAACTCATAAGTTATTCCTTTCCAGTCCCACCAAATATACTGTAACGTCGTGAGTAGATAACAAACACAGAAAAATTGTTATAGCCTCATTTTAAATTTAAAACAGTATTTATTTGCTTCATAGGTTACTAAATATGAAGTAATAAAGTTCAATAAATATGCCAAGCCGGTGCAGTCAGTCTATCTCACGGGAGTTCAATCCCTTTTCCCAAAAGCACTCGATCATCTCTCAACGCCACCGGCGTTCATCCTTTTTCATTTATTTCCATTCCTCTCCAATCCCTTTTCTTTCAGGGCTCCTCTACAGTTCTCTCCATCTAGGGCTCTATCTTCGAAGTTTTCCCTCCAGGGCTCTCCTCTCTCACCTAAAAAAACCCCTTTTAAACACCAGGGGTGGGTCCACAACACGCCCCTCTTCTCTTCTCATTGGCAGGCCACAAAAGTCTGCCCTCGTCTCCGGGCCACATTCGTGTTCCTTCTGTGCGGCAAACACAAACACATTCCTGGTCCGTCTGGAAACTAAGGGCGCCATAATTCTTATCTAACTTCTGAACACCCTTATCTATCACACCATCTGGGTTCTATCATCCCACATTCTCTCGACACCGGCCGAGGCGACAGGATTCTTTCATACAGGTTTCGCCTATTGTCAATGGGTCCGGCGTTTTCCCGAGGTCATACAATAAACAATGACCCCATGGCCACATGCACCTGTCACTCCACATGCACTTGTCACCCACACCTGTTCGGAGCCATAAGACTAAGAATGAATGGAGGGTGAGTATCACCCCAATCGAAGACGTCACAATACAATAGAACCTTTCTGGCCATTAGTCCTAATCTCCCCAACGTTTGAGCTGCTTTACCGCTTTTTGACCACGATCGTTTTCGCACAATATTGTCGTATGTCACCCATTTCTAATCCCCAGTCACCATCCGTTTAAGAAATGGGTCGATTTCATTCCGTTTGGCCAAGGCTTCGCAGATGGAAATTCGATCCATCATGTTTTTTGGTGTTAATTGGTGTGGCACCCATAGATCGAGCTTCTTTTTGAATCCAACTTTGAGTAAATGGTTTAAAACTGTTTTATATGGTCGATCTTTAGCTTCCGAGCGACGCTACGACTACTAACATGCTGGTCAACTTGTATTATTTCTGTGATTTTATCTACATTTTCGACGAAGAAGCCTGCCTGTGCGAGGTGCATCTTTAACATCAAAAATGCCGACGAAACCAAAATTGCACGCAACAAGCTGTTACAGTATCGGCACAATAAACACCATTCACAATTTCAGCTGCCTAAGCGGCATTTTAGACTTTATCAAAGAAAAACTGTAAAATGTACCGAATTTTCTCTTTATTGACTTCCATTTTTAACACACTGCAACTCACAACTGAATGGACCAAACAAACAAAAAAAAAATTCTTTTAGCTTAAACAGTTACCTTAACAACGAGCATAAATTTGAAATTGTTTGATCGATACTTCACTAGCTATCGATACTATAGCCATCTACCGAAAAAATAATAGATTTTTTTCCCCAACCTAATTTTTGAAAACAACTAAATTAACATCAAATGTCATCCACTACAAGTTTAAAAAAATACTTGAACGTGATTGGATGAATAGAAAGTATTTTATCAGCGACTGAAAATTTGAACAAGATAAATATATATATAAATATAGAGAGAGTGAGTGAGCTAATAGTAGGAATTGAAAAAAGGAAAGAAATTGTTATAAGACCGTGTCTGCAATCTTTCCAAATACTACAGCCAGTTAGCGGCCTATGCTTTCTCAGCTTGCACCATCTTCATCTTTTCGATGCTATATTCCTCTATCGGTGAAATCCAAAGTCCTTTAACTACGTTTCCGCGTTATCCATCTACCTCCCTTTTCCCCTGTGGTATTTGCAAAATTGTTTTCTTAACAGGATTCATCGCTATATAGAAACATGTCCGATCCACATAATTTGGGAAGCCTTGATCCCTTTGACTATGTTGGGTTCTTTGTAATTCCATTGAAGTTCAAGGTTGTATCGTATTCTCCAGATTCCATTTTCTCTAACTCTGCACCAACAGTTTAAGATTTTTCTCTCGAAAGTAATTATATTTTGTGAAAGGCTCTCGCGTCTTTTCTAGGGCTGCGGTAGCCCAGTGGTTAAGGTATCGGATCATGGCAGGCATGTCATGATTTCGAGCCCTGTACCACTAAAGACCCGCCGTGTAGGGCAGCGATGCACGTTAAATCTGTCGAGAGCTGAAACGTCCTCCCGTTGGTGTGGTGTGGTAGTTAGGAGAGGGGGTGCCAGCTCAGGTGTCGTCCACGTCACTTGACCATGGTTCAAAATTACGTGGTCCGTCGCCAAAAGCCCTCAAGTAGCTGAATAGTGCGACGTTAATATTCACTCACTCACTCACTCACACTCGCTTCTTTTCTGTAATATAACTTCTGGGTTCTTTGACGGCCAAGATTAATGGCAAATCTTTCCCAACCCAAATCTAAGAAGTGAAATGCATTTGTAAAATGCAAATAAGATAGCTTTTAAAAGAACAGAAGTTTCAGTAAGCAGAATGGCAATTAAGAGAAAGTTATGTTTAGAAGAGATAGAAGTGTGAATTGACGGCCTATCAAAAGATTACCAAGATTTCTAGCCATTACTTCAAGGTGCATACTATTGCACGCGCGCCTAAAAGTCTCTGAACCCTGATTGAACCTTAGCTTGAATCAAGGTAGGACTGATTTTTTGATATTAGAACATGTAATATTATCAGAATTGAAAGTAGGCGGATAATATAATTATTAAGATAAGTGATCCAAGTTACGTGATCAGGTTTAATTACAGCTGTGTGTGGTTTATTCTCACTTAATATAAGTTTATCTAATTTATTGGAAATTTAAGTTATATTCTTAATAAAGTCATATTAAGAATTTTAAAATGTCGATTCATTTCGAGAATCCCACACCTCTAATTCACGCTGTCAATCAAAGATGTGGTTGCCATAGAACGACTATATCACATTTTTTTCTTCGTCCTCTTTGTTAATTGTGCAGCATTCGCTGCTATATAAAAGTTATTTTTACAAGAGTCTCGTACAACTGTATTTTTGTTTCACTGGTTATGTATTTAGATTTAAACAGGTTTAGCAAATCCATGATAACATGCGTTAGCCATCTTTGTTCTATTCTTTATTTCAATGTTTATGCCATCACGGTTACGTTTTTGCAATTGTGCCTAAGTATTTAAATTGAGTCACTTGTGATGGCTATATACAATAAACATTAAAAAATGTGGAAAATTGATCTAAATATTCAAAAATCTAAATATTCATTATGTAGAAACCTCTCTATCAATCAAACGCAAAAATTAAGTTTTATTGATTTATGGGATAATTTCGTTTATTGATCCATGATCACGCCCCTTGGTTTCGTAGTCTACTTACGGCTGCAATCAGCGGCATGACGTACACACATACAGCACCCGTTCCACGGGGAGGGGGTGGTTTCTACGGGGCTCAAAGAGCCTGACTAACACAAAATATGGTGACCGCAGTAGCCAAGTGCTCGAGGCTGGCTTGTCATGAGTTTGAGCCCAGTACCACTAAAGACCTACCGTGTAGGGTAGCTATGTACGTTAACTATTTCGCGAACTCAGACGTCCTCCCTCTTGTGTGGTGTGCTAGTTAGGAGAGGGGGATGCCGGCTTAGGTGTCATTCTTGTCACTTGACCATGATTCAAAATTACACGGTCCGTCTACAAAAATTCTCGAGTAATTTAACAATACGACGTTAATATTCACTCACTCACGACGAAATATGTAAGGTTTTGAAAGCCTTTGTAAGATCCAGTTTGGGGCCTTGACACTCTCCGTTAGCCACTGGTTGCCATGCAATCTTAAATAAATTCAATTTTCTTTTGTCAAATCCTTATATATTTTAAATATTTGTTACTTTGAGAAAAAAAAATCTAACCAAGCTGAATTGAAATGTTTCAAACGTGCGTGACTTTAATAAAGGACAAAAATCGCACACACTTTTCGCTAACATTACAGGAATGATATTTGAAGGTAAAACTATTCTCTCTACTTTGTTCAAGTTTTTGTAGTTTTGTTGTACTTTGATGATCGACAAGCAGCATGTTGTACTTTTTCTTGCTTGTGTCTTTTTGACAGGGATTTGTGTACTGTGGTAAACTTGTGGCTTTATAGCTTTCTTGATGGAGTTTTCTATGTAGTATTTGAAAACTTTCCTTTCAACTAAAGCTTCATGTCCATCACTTTTTACAAATATACTTTTGCTATCATCATTAATATCCATTATTTCATCAGGTTCTTTCCTTGCTTTATCAGTTTCAACATGCATTAGAGATCGCACAGATGCCCCATTTCTTTCTTCACATTCTGCTTGTTTCTTATATTCTGTTCATTTACATTTATAAACCATAATTTTTTAACACAGCGTTTAAAACTGCTGTCGCGGCTGTACTGCCAGAAAGATACTGTTCTATTGTCATTGATAATGTAATATTTGCTCCTGCTGAAGGCGGCGTTAAAACGAGCTGGAAATGTGCTGGGGCGCAAATACTGGTAAGGCTGTTGGAATTGGAGACACTGTTGGAGTCAGATCATGTATCCGCGTTGGTCTCGCTCTCTGTCTCTTCTCGCGATTCCAGATTATTTTTTTAGGTGAAATACATCCCACCCACGAAAGAGACGCGTGTGTAATATAGTGTAAAATTTTGTGTAAAATAGTGTAAAATTTTGTGTAAAATAGTGTAAAATTTTGTGTAAAATAGTGTAAATAATTTATATTTGAATGTGTAAGACCTTTATATATGTATATCTTACTTTAAATTAAATTTAATTTATGTTAAAATTGTGATATTCACAAGAAAAACCATCCCTTACAATATAATGATTCAATAAGAACTTGGCGAAATCTAGTAGGTGATAGAACTAAGTTGGCGTGGTTTTTTTGCAACCAAGTTGTGGTGACTTGGCGATTATTTTTGACGAGTTCTGGACCCTCTGGATACTTCTAGAAATTAGTAGGGAAATAAATTAATGTACAGACCTAATGACGCCAGCGGGTCTCTTTTAAATTAACCGCGAGGGGTATAAATAGAGAAAAAGCTCGCCGAAAATCAGTCAGTCTAGTTTTAACTAGCGATCAGTTAGTATTTTGACTGTGTTGAAGCGATTAGTGACTACTTCGGCTGTTGAACGAGTGATTGCTTGTGAATAATCTTTTATATACGTGGATTTCAGACACCGATAATTGTGTCCGAGTGCTGTTGAAGGTGAGAAGACATTCTGAAATTTATTTTGTGAATATTGCTGCTGAATCCTGCATCTAAAGGATTGGTGTTTCAACAATAAATTATCATCGCTTTTAAAGAACTGTCTTGTTCTTTGCGACTGATCTTCATAAAATCCTCGAATCCCGTTCAACGCAACAATATGTTTAAAGTTAAAGTTTTTTTTCATTCTTTTTGAGAAATAAATTTACTTTATGCTAATTATTTTTAAATTAAGAAATATCTTTAAATTATGCAAAATTAATATATAACAAAACTGTAAATCTGTATCGCTATTATCTTACTCTGTCTGCATTATTGCGGGAATCGAATTGTGGCAATTAGTTCAGCCTAATGACACTCTTCTCTCACCGTAAAGAGGAATGTGGTGCACGTGAAATTTATCAAGTCCACCCGTTAAGGGTGTGTGGAAGCTCGGAGACGTAGAGTCAGTTCAAGTAGCTGTCCTCGTCACTCGACCAGAGCTGAAAATTACGAGGTCCGTTGCCAATATACCTTCTGTTTCAGTAAGCGACGCTAAAAAAGGTATTTCCTCCTGTTTGAATTTTTTTGGATTTTGTAAACTGCAGCTATAGTTGAGTAAATAACTATATCTGAAACTTAATTATTTTTCCTGAAGTATTCATTGCCCTACAACCATTCCTCTTCGAAATAGTATAAAATAATATAGAACATTTCAGTTCTCATGCTTTAAGAAATCATTTTAAGATATAATGCAAATTTTTTTGTACATTCCAAAACTTCTGAATACAGACATTAGAATATTTATTCTGCATACGTAAAATGAAAATGCGAGTTATGCTTTATTCGTCTTATTCGAGAGAGAATTTGTAAGCTTTATCAGCAACGTAATTTTGATCTTAAAATTCAGACACATGGCGTTTCAAAGTTATTAATTTGCATGAAGATTATTGTTTTATGCAATAGCTAAGATTGGTTAACGCCAAAGCATTCAATTGAAATTTTCAGAATAACAAAATAGTTTGGAGAAAATTATTTAGCATTTAGGAATACTAAATATTTCATAAATACGGAAGCAAAAATAATGACAGTGAATAAAAACACAAGAAAAGCGAACAAAAATATTCATAAAAACAGGAGGTCATCGCTCTTGTAAGGACAACTCCCTAATTTTCATAAAATATCGAATGATTGGTTATTAAATATGACATAAGACACTCAGCCTTGATGATGAAATTCTAATAGGGGTGACAATTCCCATTAATAAAAACCGTCAAATTCTTGAAACACTTTTTAAAAAAGAGGAATGTGCAAACTTTCTCTTTCAAACAAAAGTAATACTGGTTTAAATTAACACGTTTCGCGAACCGGAAGACATGGGGCAAAATAAAAATGGGAGTGAATATTTTTATCTCTATCTCTTTGTTATTATTATTATTAAAAAAAATCAAACATTTACAATGATATAAAAAACGCAACTCGCCATTCTTCAGCGGAAAGCATATTTTTGTCTCTACATAAAAAAAGCTTTTCGTGATGTAATAAGTTTATTTTGTCACCAAAAATGATGCCTACTTGGCTGTACTGCCAATGTAGTGTTTTACTGCTTACAATATGTTAAAAAAATAGAGAACTGCATAATACACGTAAATTACATTTTTGAAATTTGAGCATTGAGTTTGAAGAGTTAAATAATTTGTATAATGAGGGTTTTGGTCTTTCAATAAGTGGACAAAAGGTTTTTCCCTTATTTGACATGAAATTATAGAGATGGGTAGATTGAAGATTTATGTGTGATTTTTGGGCAATCAAGTAATATATAAAAAATTTAAGTCAATTCCTATTTAGACCAACAAAAGAAAATTTTATTTTAATTAAATAATTTTATTTAATGAACTAATATTTGTGTGTGTGAAAAAACTGTATTAGCATCAAGTTTCATCCACTACATGTTTAAAAAATATATTTGAACTTCAATGGTATTTTACCAACGATTGCAACAAAAAGTATTTTACCATCGATTAAATATTTGAACAAGATATATGTAAGGAGAGTGTGAACTAATAGTAGGAATTGAAAAATAAAAGGAGTCTCCAATGTAAAAATCAAAATAAAAGTTAAGATACTTCTGATTCATGTCTATATATATATTATCATACATAATTACATGTAATAGATAATTTGATCTTATTTTTTTTAAAATTAACATAAATTTTTCTTCCATGTTTTTTAAGCATATACCTCTGTTCTTTTTCACATCGAAATTTACAGTTATAATATGTATTTATTGCTTTTTTCAATAACATAAAATTTATACTTTGATTTAAGTTTTGGGATACCATCTGCTTTGATGGAATCTTTTCATTTATTGTAGAGAATCCTTTCAAAAGCCATGGGGAAGTACAGACCTTTCCACGAATTTTCAACTTCCTCCCTCAGTTTGCGAAGCTTTAATGGCTATTCAGACATCGGTTAGTAATGGAAATTTAAGCAATATCAGGCTCCAAAAGAAAACAAAAGGAAAATCAATACTCTGTAATAAACGTTTCCTTTCTGTAATTAAAGTCAACTACAAACAGTTTGAAGAGAAATGAGGGAAACTAGTGATTTGTTAAGAAAGTAAGACTGAAAGTTAAATATTAGTGGGGATAACAGCGTGATTAGTGATGTTAACAGGAAATATTTTGCGAATGATCGGTTTTTTTCGCTAATTTCTATATGAACTTCTGTTATTTGATAAAAGTTATAAGTATTTCACCATACGGAGCAATTTTTATCAGCACTTAGAATTGAATTTGATTGCATTTAAAGCTTAGACTAGGGCTAGACTATCCAAAAGTATATCCGCATTTTTATTCAATTTTTAACCCGCGGTCACTCGCGCCTGTTTTTGCTACCGCCGTTACTCGCGGGGTGTAGAGAACACCCCAAATTTTAACATGTGTATTTAATTATAAAAATAAAAATAAAGTCATTATGATACATATTTATAAAGTACAAGATGTGTTTTGTATTATACAAATAAAATTAATTTATTGCACACAAATGAGACTAACACATTAATTTAAACTAAACATACAAAATTTTCATTTTAAAACACAAAATTTTATATTTTTTTCATAAACCAGTAAAACGTATATGCCAGTAAAAAATATACTTTATAATTAATGAGATAATGATAGTAGAAAGTATAGAAAAATAATATTTTAATCATTTTCCAAACTTTCAGAGCAGATTGTATACAAATGCTCAACTTCTCGCGGGAGTTCTCAGCCCTGCAGATAAACTTTTTAAGGTCATTACATTCCAATCGTTCCTTAAAGAGGGATTGCATCACGCCTGAAGGTTCAATGACCTAAAATGTGCAGCTATAGAAAAAAATCGTGGTTCTGCACATTATTTTTAGAAATCTGGGAGGATTTTCTTGTTGCTGGGGTGTACAGAACACCCCGCGCGAGTGATCGCGGGTTAGTTGGAATGCGGGTACATGCCAATTCTAAATATTGACTTTTATATAACTTTCAATTTTTTTTCGTAAAAATACTAGAAAAATATAAATAGTTCTTATCCCTCATAAAAATGTCAACACTGACGCACATTTCAAAACATTTTTTATCTTATATATAATATAATAATTCATCATTCTAATTCTTTTGAACGCAATTATTTTATTCATTTTGTACTAGAAACCCTCCAGACATCGCGCTATTCTTATTGCATTTTATTTATTTCTAAAATAGATGCTGGCTTCATGCATTTCAGTTCTGGTGGCACCGAAGACCCTCCGTCTAATATGTACGTTAAATCTGTCTTGTCCTAAGTGGACCCTATCGATTGAATTGTTTTCGTACGTTAAGACATGTTCAAAATTTCGAAGTCGAGTACGAATAATCTGGGCGTAACTTTGACAATTTTTAAGGCTCTTAAATATATAGTCATCAAAAGCTTATTCATTTATTGAATATTAAGGGACTTTCTAAGACCAACAGATTATCAGACAATACTATATGCTGTTATTCCCTCTCAGTGGGAAATCCAAATCTCAAGAAAGCTTTCAGAGAGTGAATTCGTTGAAATACTTTTAAAAGAATACTCGTATTGTTTAACAGATGAACGTATGAAAAGGGGCAATGCGTTACATAAGGGGGAAAAAATAAAAATATGAAAAGGGGCAATGCGTTAAAACCTTAGACCAAGATGTTATCGAAGAATAACCGCCGATTTTCTTACAAAGGGATTAAAGCACAATAGGTACTTTAAGGTATCCGACTACGTTCGGAACCGTGATTATAAAAAGCGCATAAATATATAATTTTCATGATATTTAGTGTCACTTAGATTAGAATACATGCATAAAATTGTTTTAGGGACATTGTGACAAAAAAAGATTATTTAAATATAATATTTCGGCAAAAAATGAACTTAGAATAACCTTTTTTCAAAATATTCTCCTCTTGTGAAAAATACTTCTATTGTAATACTATTTTGCCTGTATATAGCTCAGACCTCTGTACAAAGTCTCAACTATGATTTTTGAAAAATTCATATTATTTTCAGAGTTACAACCCATTGAAATAATGATCAACATTTTCTCTTAAAATTTCTCCTCTCTGTTGTCGTAAATCATGGATAAAACAACTTCTAAGTTACATATTTCAAAAATTCTAGTTCAGCCTCTGTACAGACGTCTGAGCTACATACAAGCAAAATATTATAATAGAAGCAAAAGGAGAGTATTTTGAAAATGGGTCATTTTATGTTCATTTTTTGTCAAAATATTGTACTTAAATAATTTTTTATTGTAATACTATTCTTAAAACAATTTTATATACATTTTGTGACATTTTGATTTTACGAACTTACATGTACATTGAAAAGTAATTTTTACTACACAAGTTCTTGGATTAATGTGTACTTGTTTCGCAATTCACCTCTCTTCACGTTCGATAAATATCCTTGAACGCCCTGATTCTTTGCTTGTTTTCAGCACTATTTGTTTTCTTGAAACTGACAATGATGTTAAAAACAGTACGCTTACTCAATTGTAAGATTTTTCCTATGCAGTGAACTGATTTCCCCTTTTTCGAATGACTTATTACAAGATTTTGCATACCAACCGATATATCTTTGTTTCTCTCCATTTTTTCTATAAAAATCTTATCTGTTAAAACGTTTATGTTTTAACTTCTAATCTAAGAAAGTGGTGTGAAATTAATTTCCATTGATGCGCTGCATACTTATTAAATTTCTCATTTATAAAGTGTTCCAAAATTTTTTGATTCCAGCGTGCCTTTGAATTATATTTGAAAAGCTAGAACAAATTATTCTATAATACTAATAACATTTTCCTTATATACTGTACACAAAATGTTAAAATATTCCTTAATTCATTTTTTTTTGTTTTAATGTGATAAATGTTTTAAATGGCTTTACAGTTTTGCAAGTTTGTCTAGAAGTTTGAAACTATTTAATGTTTGTCTAGACATATTCTGTCACGTGACATACACGTTTAGAAGATTTTAACTTCACCCCAAATAAATCTCTCTCGGCTCATTTCCAAAAAGACAAATATTCCATTCCTATTCTTTAACGGCACATACCCAACAAATGACGTAAGAAAAAAATTCTAATTAAGTAACCTCAGCTTTATGAGCAATTGCCTGGAAAAATCATTCAATGCTGTAACTCTTACATCTTCAGCCATTCAACTTGAATTTTCAACGCAGGTTTTAAGTGTTGTGAACAAAGTTGATACAAAATATTACACTATTAAGAATTATCAGGACACCTCTTTTTTTTCTCAAATTACAATGTTTGCGGCCGTATTCCGTCTTTTACTAAGAATGCGTGTTTCCTTAATCCTCCTAAAAGCTTGCAAATAGAAAATAAAAATCATAACTTTATTATCCTATGTTAATGCTCTTAACAACAAAAGATCCGAGGTAACGAAAGCAACCCAAATCAAGATATAATCTGTCCATAAATTCTCCAAACTTCATACCAAGCATACAAGGATATTCTAACTCCCCTCTTCTCGTAGAATGATAATCAGAATCAAGTTTGACATTTTCCAAGTAGTCGAGTTTTTAAGTTAAATATCAACTTTTATTAAATACATACCAAAGATATATCACCGGAGTTTAAATCTGCTTAGACAGCCAACCAAAATGCCAACACCTTAGTGGAGTTTCTACTTTAGTAGATTTTTTTCTTAATTCTCACACACACACACAAAATTTAAGGTTTTAAATTCGGCTTAATTTTATTTTTAGTTTAACTTTTAATAATTCTATTCCAAAATATAACATTAAGGTAGAACCAAGATTATCTCCGATCACTGTACATTTACCACCGTATTGGACCCTTGCACCTACTACGCCTTACGCCACACCCACAAATCAATGAATACTCTAACATTTCAGAACTTCTAGATCCAGACAAGGGATGGAGGGTCACTTCATGATTCCCTTGTCCAGCTAACGCAACGACAATAACAATTGACACAAACAATGCATTTTCCCACCTTAAGCTTAGTTGCGGATTTTCATATCACCTCTGTTGCCTTTATGGTTTGTAAATGTCTTGTTTCCATATAAATAGAATCAAAATATTTTATTCACATCAAGAAAATGCAAGAACAGTTAAAATTCCAGAGTTTTTAGAACGTGACTACACTAATGATATTCAAAGAAACTATGACCCTTCTTATACATGTAAAAAAAGAAAAGCGACTCACTTCCCCTTTTCAAAGATACCTCAGGAAGTACCTACAGATATGAAACGTGGCAAATATGTTTAGTTTATTCAGTAGAAATCCGATAAAAATAGGTTTGTTGAATATTGACTTCCAAGGAGCTTGCAGGAACGTTACAGACCGAAAGTCTTGTTTTTGAACAACTCCACCTACAGACAAAATTGAGAAAACGTGTTTTTTTTCTTGAATAGAGAGAGAGAGATCAGTTAAGTACGGGTTTTTCTGAAATTGTCTCTCTTGGGAATTTTTCTAGTTTCCGGGGACATAGATAAAGAGAAATTTATTTCCAAGTTATAAGACCTACAGACCTGATATTTGGCAAGTACATTTCTTTCGTTGATTAGAAATACTCTAAAATAGAAAATCGAGGCTGAAGGGGAGTATACGGAAACGTGAATGATGAACATAGTACTTCCACTTCAGATGAACAAGTCCTGTTTCTTAACACGCTTTTATAAGTTTCGCTTTTATGTAACGGAATCTTTTATTTCGATTTTTACCCATTTCCAAAGGTCAGATTAATTCGAAATGTTGCTCGCTTGTCAAGGACCGATGGCAATACAATAATCTCATAATTTTGTTCCATTTTCCTGATTACGATCACCAGGAATAATTTCCAGATTTGGCTGCTTATTGCATACACATATTCAGACTTGGCAACTAATTCCGTATACTACCATTTCCAAATTTGACGACTAATTCCAGATTTAGTGACTAAAAGATTAAGGTGCAACCCTAACAGCGAATATAGACTTGTGGTTAATATAAATAAAACAGACAAATAAAAAGCGTTCTGTATGTGAGAAAGGAAGGGTGGGTGCGTCAGGAATTTTTTACCATAACATAAACAATTGTCCAGCTTTTTTGAAAATGGGAATAAAAAAATAGTTTCGTGTATGCGAAAAAAATGTGTTTTAAATGCTAAATACTTCTTTTATTTTTATTTTTATAAAGCAATACATTTAGAAATGATGATACGAATTAAAATTATACGTTTAAAAATGATATATAATACGATTGACATTTAATATTTCTACTTAACACATTTTTTTTTAATTAGATCTGTATCTACAGAGACGGAATCTTTGAAATATATAATGATACGAGACTCATTCTCGAGGCCCCGTGAACGGAGAAAATACCCTTCAGACTCATTAATTAATAGTATCCATTGCAGAACAGGTCTAATCCTAGCAGCCACGTATTTCCGGCTGCAAATATCAAACTGAAGGATAAATACAACAGTGAATAAATATAATAGTTCAAAACACTAAAAAAACACGCTTTTATTGTAGATCGAACTAAAAAAATGAAAAAAAAAATATAGTTTAAAAAAACTTAACACCACTTTTATAGTGATTAGAACTAAAAAGTTAAAAATAATTCTTAATATAATATTAAAATGATTAACGAGAAAACTAATGTCATTTGGTAAAAGCGTTTGATGCTTTGTTACACCAAATCAACATTTCGGTTGATTGATTGAATATTAACGTTGCACTGTTCAGCTACTCGAGGGCTTTTGGCGATGGACTACGTAATTTTGAACCATGGTCAAGTAAGGTGGACGACACCTGAACTGGCACCACCTGTCCTAACTACCCCACCACACCAACGGGAGGACGTTTCTGCTCTCGACAGATTTAACGTGCATCGCTGCCCTACACGGCGTGTCTTTAGTGGTACTGGGCTCGAGCTCGCGTGACAAGGCAGGCCACGATCCGATACCTATACCACTCGGCTACCGCGGCCACCTCAACATTTAGGAATAGAACTAGTAAGAAATTATAACAATTGATATTGAGCACCCCATGCTCTTTTACCCCAATGACATTAATTTTCTCGTTAATCATTTTGTTCTCGTATTAAGATTTTTTAACTTTCTAGTCCAATTTAATATAAAAAGCGTGTTCTTAAGTTTTTTTAAACTATAATTTATTTAAATCAACAGTAGAAATCTAAAGGCTCAGCGATAGGACTACTTAGACAAAAAAAAAAAAACTTTAAAAAAAATTACAATATATATTCATACAAAGCAATGAAAAACTTAACAAAATCGACAGTGAATTGACTGATTTTTAATTTATATTATTTTTGAGGGGTTTTTGAAATAGAATCGTTATTGGAATAGAGACGCATCCAATATTTTCCTACGTAAGATTTACTTTCAAGGTTGTTGATTATTGCGCCAAAAGGACGAGGGAATATTTCATCAAAAACTTCCAATTCAATTTCTGAAGACGATGCAAGTCGGGAAAACGATTTTTTTTTTTAAAAAACATTCTCAAACATAGGAGTTCCAACGAGCTATGGAGATGTTTTCAGTTGGGATCCAACAGTTATATCGAATTTTAGAAACCAAAAGGACAAATGAATACTGGATTTTCGGATAAAAAAAATGACTGTTTTCCGAAGTATTTTGAATTGTTTGAATTTATCAAGACTGAACGAAAATCTTTATTGATTTCATAGCATAGCGTATGAGGTAGATCTTTCGTGTAAGGTAACTTATTTTGATCTATCTCTCCATAAACAAATGTACTCGGTAACAATAATAAGTGAAGAATAACCAATATTATTTAGCATTTTCAATTAAAGTTTTTTTATCCTTAAATATATAATACTGTTTAAAATATTTTAAAATTTATGCAGGTGATTTTGCATTCAATTTTGTACACTTTTTCTTAAATAAAGCTTTTTATTTCATTTTGCATGGTTTTTCACATTAAATAAGTGTTCTTATTTGGTTTTTTGAAATTAAATTTCTTTTTCATCAGACACGTTTTTTCGTGAAAATTCTACTATGCAAGATAATTTATATATTTCAAAATGTTATGGGGTGAACTACATGAAAAGTTGATTTAAGAAGTAAATAAAATTTTCTGCAGTTCATAATTGTTGAAAATGATATGAATTAGGAAAATTGAAACTGAGGAATTCATTGTATTTGGTATTTTTATAAGAACTCATTCATTCAAAATATATAAATAATTAAGATCATGAGAGTCGAAATGTATACTTATTAAACAGAAAATTCCAGCAAGTTTTAAATATTAACAATAAATATCAAGTTGATAGACTACATAAAAATGTTAATTCTGTTCTAATTATAATAGAAAATCTGTTTTTTGCTTTTTCTCATTTTCTTTCATAGATCAAATTTCAAATGAAATCTTGCTAGAATAATCAGTGAAATTGTTAAAGCAGTAAATGTGATATATTATATTTATAAAAATAATATTTAAAAAAATCAATAACTATTGAATTGTTCAAAATACCCCCCACAATTTCCACAAACCAACGCGTGTCATAGGTTCCTCAACATCTAATGACTCTTTTTTTACAGGTTTGTTTTTGGAACTTAATTTCGAGGCTATTGTATGGACATTAAAATACAGCAACAACACAAAGGCGTGTCATTAAAAAAAGAAACTGAATTTATAATTTATAATTTTTTTTTTGGAAAGAAACGTTTAAAAACAATTTACCGCAAGTTAAAGATTGTTTGCCTTCATAGAAATATTTGAATCAATTTTGTTTTCATACAGAATTCCTAATAATGTTTTCCTGGTTTTCTGGAATTGCTATTGAGAATTTTTAATCTTAAAAACACGTCAAATGAAAAAAACTGAAACATCGCATTATTTTATTTTATAGTATTTTTTTTATCGTTTCAGCCGCACCAAATTACTGATGTCTTTTTTTAAGAAAGTGAGAGATGTCTAAGATTTTGCTGAGCTTACAATTAAGCAAATAATTAGCTTCTAATTAGATTAAAAAACAAGATCTTATCAAGTCCAAAATATTTTGTTGTTAAACAGATGTTTTGACAGTTATTATCAAAAATGGTGAATGGCAAAGTTTTAGAAAACTTCTATTTTGGTTATAAAAGAAAAAAAAACTAATATTGTTTTATTATAAATGAAGTCAAACATATATATATATATATATATATATCAGGTTTGAAAAGATTAGGTTCAAAATTAAGTAAGTAATAAATAAATATAGAGCGAACTCTTTATCATCGAGTAAGGATTTGTGAGTAAATAAGCCTATTTAAAGGTGGAGCGAGTGCTGACGAAGAATGTATACTCGCGAAAAGGCTTAGCTGGCGACTCTTGTCCGATGTATTGTTAATGTTCTACTCGGTTGCGCGCCAAAGGACCACCATGTTGGATTTTTATGTGATGGAAGCGAAATAAAGAAGTTATTATATAGAAGGATGCCTTCCTCATTTTACCACCAGGCCCGGGGCCTGTCATATATATATATTACAATATAAAAAAATCATTATAAAACTTTTTTTAAGCAAAATAAATAAAACATTTAGGGAGCTTTAAAAATATATTAATTAATTGATTATAAAATATAAATATTGATAATGATTGTAATATATAAACTTTCCGTGAGTTATTCGTTATATTATCTATTACATGGATAATTTTAGTTGGTGTTATAATTTTTCTTAAAGAAAAATTAACTATGGTAAGAGTGAATCAATTTAAAAACATGTTTTTTCTTTAAAAAAAGTATTTTTTATTTATTACAACTGCATAACCAATTAATATTTTATATTAAATTAGATTATGTTATTTAAAGTTAAGAAAAATTTATTGAATGGATAGAATACGTATGTGCATATATGCTGAAGGGGGAAAAAAATCTAGAGCATTTTTTCTGAAGTTTTCAATATTTGTCACCCGATTTTCAGTCATCATTCATTTTCTTTGCCTCCTCCAATCCATACAATAACAATGTATTAAATTCAAAAATAATGTACTGTGATGCTAAAGTTACACAGCACGGATTTAATTATTAACCGTATAAATTATCAAGATAAGTATTAAATTTTTATATAATTCTATGTGGCAATCCCATGGGGTCACTGATAATTGTTAAACTTATTTTAAACTTGTTAGAGTTAAATTAATTATCAAGTACATTGTGAAGTACTGATACGTTTATGAAAAATATATTATATTAGTGAAAATGCGTATTTTATTTTTTATTGTGTCAGAATGTACTTTCTTTTGCTTCCATTCAGTAAATTAAGAATATTTTTAAATGCGCTTGAGACTTCTCAATATGTTCGCGCCCTCTTTGTTGGATTATCACTCCTTCCTAGGGGGCGTGCCCAACAGTTTGAGAAACGCTATTCTGGAGTAATGAAATTTGCAAAACAAATTGTCTGGTTAACTTGTTTGAATTATTTTGCAAGATCAGAGGTTAATTTAAGCTCAACAAAATGCCTTTCAAATGTGAAATGCTGTTACATTAATAGTCGGTGTAACCTCCAGAATTTTAAACGCAAGCTTGCATGCCTTGTGTCATGCAGATGCCAAACGTCACTTTGTGGTATGAAGTTCCATAATCGTTGTACTTGTGTTCATACTGGGTCGGTTAGTGATGGCTGTGGATGATGCTGGATTTGTCATCCAATGATATCCCTTACGTGCTCAATCGGAGACAGATCTGGTTATCTTGCAGGCCAAGGTCAACACTCTGTAGAGGACGTTGCGTTACAACAGAAGTGTAAGGGCAAACGTTATCCTGTTGTAAAAATCCCTTTGAATGCTGTTCATGAGTGGCAAAACTTTCGGTTGAAAAAACAGACTGAAGTACAACGTTGCAGTCAAAGTGTTTGAAATGACAACTAAGTGCTCCTGCTGTCACAGGAAGTTGCTCCCCAGACCATAACTCCAGGAGTAGGTCCAGTGTGTCAATGTTGCAGACAGTGTGGTTGCCGGGGTTCCCCTGACCTCCTTCTGACCAACACACAGCCGTCACTGGCACCAAGGCAGAATTTGCTTTCGTCAGAAAGCACAACAAATCTCCACTGAGTCTTTTAATGAGCTCTGACTTAACACCACTTCCTAACTCGGTTTTTTTGAGGCAGTAAAATCCCTTGACCCCTGCTCCCAACGGTCATGCACAGTGGATGCATTCCGGCTAAATATTTCTACAATATCGCGGAAAAAAATACACTTTCTCGTAGCCTTTGACACGACCTCGTTTAAACTCGAAAATATGTTAATAATTTCTTCATGGTCTTCTTAAGGTATCTACGTTCGGAACCGTGATTTTAAAAAGCGCATAAATGCATAATTTGCATGATATTTAGTGTCACTTAGATTAGAATACATGTATAAAATTATTTTAAGGACATTTTGAAAAAAAAAATTATTTAAATACAATATTTTGGCAAAAAATTAACTTAGAATAATCTTTTTTCCAAATGTTCTCCTTTTGTGAAAAATGCTTCTATTATAATACTATTTTGCCTGTATATAGCTCAGACCTCTCTACAGAGGCTCAACTAGAATTTTTTTAAAAATTCACATTATTTTCAGAGTTACCACCAATTTAAGTATTGGCGTTTTTTTCTTAAAATTGCTCCCCTCTGTTGTCGTAAAACATGGATAAACCCACTTTTCAGTTATATATTTCAAAAATTCTAGTTGAGACTCTGTACAGAGGTCTGCGCTATATACAGGCAAAATATTATAATAGAAGCATTTTTCACAAAAGGAGAATGTTTGGAAAAAAGATTATTCTAAGTTAATTTTTTGCCAAAATATTGTATTTAAATTTCTTTTTTCAAAATTTCCTTAAAATAATTTTATACATTTATTCTAATCTAAGTGACACTAAATATCATGTAATTTATCCATTTAAGCGCTTTTTTAAGAAATCACGGTTCCGAACGTAGTCGGATACCTTAAAGTCATTCATGGCTAATATAAACTCAATACGTCAAATTTCACAGACAAATAAAACTCACGAACTTTGTAGCACACTTTTCAAGCAACCCCGATTTTCAAGTTTTCAATGACGTTTCCAGCGCCACAAGTTTGAGGCACTAAATTTGAATCCATGTCTTTTTTCAGATGTATAAATACGCCGGCCAAATTTCTCTAATCTAACACAAATCTTTCTTAGTGTTCGGATTTAATCAAAATTTTCTGAAAAGTAAAAAAGCATAGTAAGTTAAAATTTTTTAATGAACTGATTAGTTTTATTAAAAAATTTCCAACAAAAATATTAATTTAAAATAAGAAACTGTGGATCTAAATAAATCGTCATCTTAAAAAAAGAAAACAAACTTTTAAATTTAATTAATGTTATATGCATATCACATGATTAAAATTCTCAAACAAGTCTTCTTTATTTGAAATACTAGTTACTAAGTTTACTATTTAACGAATCAAAGATTTGTTTTCAAAAAGGATGCATTCTCTTTGATGTTTAAAAACGGCAGTAATTTACTTTTGAAACGTTTGTAAGCACTCAGTTAAAATAAAAACATTACATTTAAATATAAACTAAAATAAATAATAAATGAGAACACACAAATATTTAATGCTAGATTTTGTGTTTATAATATAATCGTTAACCGCCCACACATGTCTGGGTAATTCGCTACGTTGCATGAATGCGTACTGTTTAATTTTTGATATATAAGTCCTAAAAGTAAATTTCCAATTGTTCAGGAAAACTTACAAATCTCGCATCTTGATTGAAAAATTTCGAATTTATAAAATGGAAGTTTAATTATCGTTTATTTATCTTTTACGCCATTGGTCGATTTTCGCGAAAGCCATTCTTAGCTTATCTCTATTACAACAGACAATACTTACTTGCTAAATTTCAAAACTTTAGATCCAGCAGTTCAGAAAGAATTTTTTTTTTCTTTTTTGTAAAGCGTCCCCGTTCTCTCTTTTGGGAGTTGATTTCCACAAGATCCATCGTTCTTAGTGGATCTCTATTCGCGAAAGAAAACATGTCTGTCAAATTTCAAGTCTTGGTCTAATATTCAAATATGGATCCGTACCCTCCCCCCCATTGGTAAGGTAATCAGGTTGCGCAAAATCCTCTCTCAGAGGATCTTTTTCAACAAAAGAACAATCCTGTAATAATGACTGTGTATGTCTAATAGCTTCGGAGATTTCTTGATGAGTGTGTCCACTTTTCTCATGCATATTGTAGCCTCGGCTCATTAGACAAAGACTATCCCACTATACTTGTTAAGTTGGATGTACAGGGATAGCGGAATGCCCAGATGGGATATTGCAATCTTGCAAAAGAGACCGTGCCTGGAGCTAAACAGGTGTCTCACCGATTCTGAAGGCATATATGTTGAAAGTACATCCCCTCCATCTCCAACCCTCAAGTCCACCACATCCACCATAATCTCCAGAAAGGGTACTCCTGGGATCAATATCCATTTTCGGATATCTTCGCAATTGTGGACATCAAACTATTTGAATAAAAATTAATGTCTGTCTGTTGTGATAAAGGCATACCTTCAAGAGTGTATTCATTGTCAAAACGATAGGTTGATTTATATAATCCCCATACGGTATATAAGGTACGGCAATGGAGTTAATTTTAATCACGCCGTTCTATTGTTACAAAGAGCCAATAGAGGAGATACAGACGAGGAGAGTCGTGTGCAGATCCACTAAGCTAGCCTATTAGATTATTAGGGAAGAGAAAGAGGTACACCCCGGGGGATTAAGGGCTTTGGGACC
>BMAV01024863.1:145844-171004 GCA_019973955.1 Trichonephila inaurata madagascariensis
TTTTATTCTTCTTCGAAGACCTGCGATAGAAGTTGCCGCATCCCAAGGACGACGCGAACAGGATTGCGATGACATTTGAAAGGCAGAGTGCTGGAGTCTGCGGGGCAACAGCTTGAGTGAATTGACTTTGGACGATAGCAGAGAAAGGTGATGCAGGGACAGCCGCACCCGGAAAACGGTCATTTCATGATCTCAAACCTTAAACGGGATTACAACTTTTCTCTAGCGAATGGTTGTGAGGAGTAAAAATTTACCGCTAAATTTAATGTTTTGTTTAATTAATCTAGAATGAAATGCCTTTTTTTGGCAAAAATCTACGTTAACCCGCTTGCTACCAAGTAATAAAGTAATCTGACTTGCTCACGTTATTGCAATATACAGTCGGACCTCTACGTTACGAAGTCGCTAAATCCCGGAAAAAATTTCGTTGTATGGAAAATTCATTATAGAGAGGTCAATCTTTTAATATTCTTTATAAACCACACAGAATAAATTTTCAATTCATAAACACTATATATTGAAAACAAAAGTAATTACTTACACTTTTTTAAAATTGATATACCTTTATTTTATATATCTTACCCATCAAAAAAGAAAGAAAGAAAGAAAGAAAACTGCAAGGAAAACAAGAAAAAGTAATGTCTAAGAATTCACTGCATTTTGAATGTTAAGGAAATAATTTTATATTAAACTTAATGAATTTTAAGGACATTTTCTAATTTATAAAATATACGAGTAATATTAAACATACATTATTTTATAACTAGAACATGAGAGAACTCCATTGAGGGTGAAAGAGGATATCGAAGATGATTCTATTGAGCTGGACAGTGGGGTTAAAGGTTGCACTTCTTGAATGAAACGTCCAGAACTCTATTGCTCTAGGCGAGTTAGGACTCTAAAAATATCAGTTCAAGATTTATGACCACCATAAAATATGTTAAAGAGAGAATAACTTGAAATTTTTTCAGAAATACTTTTTTAAAAAAAAGAACAAAAATCGAATTACAAAAGAAAAAGTTTGTTATATAGAAAATGCACTTTGCTATAGAGAGGTTATTTTACGAATAAAAACGTGAAATGTTCAAGGTTTCTCGAAAAAGTTCGCTATGCAGAAAAATTCGCAATATAGAGGTTTGACTGTATATAGATAAGGGAAGGCCGGCTATCATCGGTCTCGAAAGCTTATCTTGTATTTCAAAATCTTTTTACAGAGCACACACACACAGTTGGACCAGATTACATTCCATATAAAACGTAATCGATTCTTACAAATACATTATTATTCAAATATAAAAAAAAGAAATATGCCCAGGATGGCGTTATCGAGTCGATCCGTAGTGTAGTGGGATTTTATTTGTTCCATTGCCGTGACATGGAAATTAGAATTGGTTGCTTGCTGATCATCAGTAGTAAAATTTTAAGTTTTTTTTTAAAACCACAAAAAATAAATGATTTTCTCTAAATTTTACTGTTCATGCTTTACAATTTTCTAATAACAAGGGATTTTTAAGGAAAATTTTTCAGTTCCTTAGTTTTTATACATTATTTTTCAATTCATAAAGTTTTTTCAATGGTTGAGGTATCAGATTACATTTGGAACTGTTATTTTGTAAACGCGTATAAATGGATAATTGCTATGATATTTAGTGTCACTTAGATCATAATTTATGTATAAAATTATTTTAATAATATTACAGTAGAAAAAAAAAATATTTAGTTGCAGTATTTTGGCAAAAAATTAACGTAGAATTACCTATTTTCAAAGCATTTACCTTTTATGGGAAAATACTTCTTTGATAATATGTTGCCTATATATTGCTCAGACCTCTGTACCGATCCTGAGCTAGGATTTGTGAAATATATAACTAGAAATAGATTTTTCCATATTTTAATACATGAAAGAGGAGACATTTTAAGGGGAAAAAATATCAATACTATTTTAATTCGTAGTAATTATGAAGATAGTGTGAATTTTACAAAAATACTAGTTTAGACCCTCTGAATAAATCTTTGCTTTATATTATCAAGATATTTTTATTATAGAAGCATTTTTCATAAAAGAAGAATGTTTTGAAAATAGGTAATTCTCCAAGTTCATTTTTTTGCCAAAATATTGCATTTAAATAGTTTTTTTAATTCTAATAATATTCCTTAAACAATTTTAAACATGCATTCTAATCCAAGTGACTTTAAATATCAAGGAAATTATCCATCTATACACATTTTTAAATTACGGTTCCGAGCATTGTCGGATACCTTCAAACACTTTGCCCATTGAAAATACCAGATTAAAAATCATCAAATATCTGCAAAATTAGTTTGACTACTATATTAGTATAAAAAAATGCCCGACTTGCTTAAGTGTTATAATTAATGTAATGTGATTTAGAGAAGTGAGAGAGAGAGAGAGAGAAAGAGAGAGAAAATGAATTGGCAGAGAAAAGATTCTGAATTTTTCCCAATATTATTAAGTTACAGTTGATTAATATCTATTGTTTTCTGTCATGTTTCTTGTTAATAAATGTGTTAAAATTATTCAGCTGTACTTGTTTATTTTACTTAAAATTTATTTTTCAAGTTAAAGTTTTAATTATATTTTCCTAAGTCAGTTCAACAATGAGTCCATCCAATTTTCAATCAAACTTTTCATACAATAACTGTATATTGAATGCAGTAATAACGTGTTTTAATGCTAAAGCTACAATACGACCTATAAGCAGTACATATCAGTTTTCAAAAAAATTTATATGTATTTCTATTAAGTAATAGATATATTAAAGTAAGTAATCTTTAAGTAATATGATACGTATTATGTTACTTTTACATTCTAACTTTTAAAACTGGAATATATTGCAAAATAATTTTTAATTAAGTATTTATTTTCTCAGTCATCCATTTCTATAAGTATAAATTTCAATAGAAAAATAATCTAACGCGAACCATTGGCACTCGTGCCATTCATATTTTGGGCACGCCACCGATCAAAACGGTTTGTATTTTAGTTTAGAAACTATATTATTACAAGGAACCCCAAATTCGAAAAACTATTTCAAAGATTAAAATGTACATGAGAAACCAGACAAAGAAATGGTTATTGAAGAACTTATTTCCCTAATTGATTCTTCAATGAAGGAAAACGGTCATTTCAGAGAAATTTTCTGAGTTCAAAGAATTATCAGAAACGTTTCAAGTTTATTACTTACCCTGATGAGACTTCATTTTATAAACTTAACTTGCCCCAATTTTATTGGTTGGAAATTGAAGAACTTTTGAAATGCAACTTAGTGATTTTTAGTCTAGTTCCATATGGATCCGAAAACGTAGTGAAACAAGAAAAAAAGTGGAATTGATTGAAACAGAAAGATTAACAAGCAATATAAGTAAAACTGTCAATAACGAAATTTTGGAAACATTAAACTCGATTGCAGACACATTTAACCGTTTGAAGAAGCAGGCTCATGCTATTTCAACCATATTTTCATCGACCTATGCCTACGAGTCCTAATTTTAAGAAATGAATAACATTAAAGACTCGTTTAGAAACCGTTTGCCAGATGACTCAAATTCAGCATGCATTCTACTAAAAGTAACATCTTCAAATCCTAATATAAGTTTTTTGTCATCTACATATATATACTGCAACAACAGTAGTGACACTAATGTTACTTAAATTTAATTACACGAATATATATTACTCAAACATTTACTATTATAAAGAGCAAAATGTAATATTTCGTAGTAAATAAAGAGTTTTGTGTTAGTATTTTACTTTATTATATTTTCCCTATAATCACAAGTCAATTATTTAACTGCCTGTCTATACCTTATTAAGCATATCTTTAGAAAATATGGCACGTTGATCCATAAACGTTCGCCACCTCTCATCTAGCCTGTGTGGCTCTCTATCTTATTTCCATCATAACTGGCATTCTCATGGACGTGTGTGATTCCTTTGAAAAAAATTTACTTTTCAAGGCAAGCCCATGGGAGTATCTAGTATTTATTAAAATTGTTCTTAATTTAGTACTGATAAATTAATTAGCACATACATTGTGAAGCACTGATACTTTTATAAGTATATAAGTGAGGATTAAGCGTGTATTTCCTATTTTTTATTATGTCAAAGTTTTTTTGATTCTTTTTAGTAAATTAAAATTTTCTTTTAAAAATCTTTTATTTTGGGCTTTAGGACATGCTCGAGGCTTCCCACTTAGGATTATCACGCCCGCTAGGGGACGCACCCCATAGTTTGAAAAACGCAGCCTTAAGTTTTAAAATATACTGATTGGTCGGCACATTCCACAGCAAAGAAATCTATTCATTTACTGAGAAAAGCAGTAATTTGAGCCTTCCACCTAATCATCAGTTAACTGTCAAAAATAAAAATAACGGTTGTTATTAAGTTCGACACACATTTTGTTGAGAAACTAACGATCGAAGAATTTCAACTGTATGGTTAATACCGTGTTGCAAAACTATTTTTCGTTTTCCATTAATTTTACTTTAAAATCTTTTCATTTGTCTAATGATCTGAAAATGAACTGGATACTAACGAAACTGCGGTCTTCCGAATAAATAACTGGATGGGTGTTTTTTTCACTAAGAAACTTATTTCCATATTGATTAGTTTCGAAATTTAAATATTCGTCGGTAATGTGTGTGTGTATAAGATCCGGGAAACGATTTAAACAGTTTATTACCATTTTTAGTAAAAACGTTAAAGATAAATACTGTTCTGATGTCTTTTCCAAAAATTTGCTTGCTTAGATTCGATCGTTTCAAAGTTATTTCTTTATCACTATCCCCTTTAAATTGGGTGGCAAAATAAGTTATGTTTAAGGGATACAGTTCTCTTTGATTGATATTTTTAATGGATCTTCCGTTAGCTGAAATAATTACAAAGCCAACGCATTTCAAATTAATTCAAATGAAATTTAAAATTTAACTTCAAACGAGATCAACAGTTTTATTCAAGCTTTTTTAAACTTGTAGGGAATGTGAAATCCCATTATCAAAAGAATAAGAAAGTTTTGATAAATAAAGAAGCCCGTGAGTCTTAAAAGGAGATTTATAGACATGCGTATGCAAATAAAGTGATATGGAACTAATCAGGGTACGACGCTGCGGTCGGCAAAGCCTATATAAGACAAAGAGTGTTTGGCACAGGTGTTAGATAGGTTACTGCTGGTAAATGACATGTTACCGATTCAAATGAGTTTGAACGTGGTGTTATAGCTAGCGCACGAGAGATGGGACTTGATTGATTGAATATTAACGTCGCACTGTTCAGCTACACGAGAGCTTTTGGCGACGGACCACGTAATTTTGAACCATGGTCAAGTGACGTGGACGACACCTGAGCTGGCACCCTCTCTCCAAACTACTTCACCACACCAACGGGAGGACGTTTCAGCTCTCCACAGATTTAACGTGCATCACTGCCCTACACGATGTGTCTTTAGTGGTACAGGGCTTGAACTAGTGACAAGGCAAGCCGCGATCCGATACCTATACCACTCGGCTACCGCGGCCACGCGAGAGATGGGACACAGCATCTCCGAGGTAGCGATGACATTTGAATTTTCACGTACGGTCATTTCACGAGTGTACCGTGAATATCGGGAATCCGCTAAAGCATCAAGTTTACGACATCGCTGTGGCCTGTAAATGGTCATGCAAGAACGGGACCAACGTCGACTGACGAGAATCATTAAGAGTGACAGACGTGCAACCGTTCCGTAAACTGCTGCATATTTTAATGCTGGGACCCCAACAAGTGTCACCGTGCGAACTATTCAACGAAACACCATATATATATATATATAAGCTTTTGGAGCCGAAAGCCCATTCGTGTTTCATTGTTGACTGCACGACATAAAGCTTTACGCCTTGCCTAGGACCGTCAACATCGACATTGGACTGTTGATGACTAGAAACACGTTGCATGGTCTGACGAGTCTCATTTCCAATTGAATCCAGCTTATAGACGTATACGGGTATGGAGACAACCTCATGAATCTATAAGCCCTGCATGTCAACAGGGAACTTTTCAAGCTGGTGAAGGCTCTGTGATGGTATGGGTGTATACATTTGGAGTGATATGAGAACCCTCATATGTAGAGATATGACTGTGAAAGGTACGTAAGCATCCTGTCTGATCAACTTCACCCATTCATGTCCTTTGTGCATTCCGACGGACTTGGGGAATTTCCACAGGACAATGTGACACCCCCCACGTCCAGAATTGCTACAGAGTGGCTGCAGAAGCACTCTTCTGAATTTAGACACTTCCGCTTGTCACCAAAATCCCTAGACAGAAACACTGAGTATATCTGGATTGCCTTGCAACGTGCTGTTCAGAAGAGATCCTAGTGATTTATGGACAGCCCTGCAGGATTCATGGTGTTAGTTACCTCCAGCACTACTTCAGACATTAATTGAATGCATGCCACATCGTGTTGCGGCAATTTTGCGTGCTCGTGGGGGCTCTACACGATATTAGGCAAGTTAACTAGTTTTTTTGGCTCTTCAGTGTATATATATGTAATAATATTCTTTAATTTCTTCTTGAGATATCCGACTACTTGCGACAACTTTTTTTTTGAAAAAATGAAGATATGGGGATTTTTTTTTGTGATTTTTAGGTTTATTTAGAATATTTTAAGCAAAAAATCGTAAAACTGAAAACAGAAAAAAAAATTTATTGTTACTAAAATGGGAAAAAACTGGAAAAAATTGTCAAAAAAATTACATAAACGGGGCCCACTCTGTACAACTGTTTTCGAACAAATTCTCAATTTTTCAATTTTATTGTGTTACTTTGTTATTCATGTTTGAAAAGACCTTCAGGATAATAGATATTTTAATTTTTACAAAAACTAGAGATCTGTTAGTGACTATATGAAATTGCTTCAAAAAACAGTGATTATATTCACATAAAGGACTGTAAATTTTGAAATAATACAGTGATTGATAAATCTGAAGAGCAAAATACTTCTATTGTTATACAAAACATTTACAAAAAGTTTCATTAAATTATTTTCAAAACTTTTTGAGCAATCGCTGTCCGCGTTTGAGTTCGAAAAAAAAAAAAAACTATAACATTAAATATAACAAAATTAATTATAAAAAACTATAACTATAAATATAAAACATTAAATATAAAAAACTATAACTATAACATTTCGAGTAAAACGCATTTTAAAGTTTGACCACTAGTGTAAAGTTATGGCATCTTTAGTTAAAGCATTTGCAGTTTTTGTTCTAGTGAATGGAAAACAAAATGCTTGATATTTAATTTAAGCTAATAAGATCGTCTATAAAATTAAATCATAAAACAAATTTGTCAATTTTTGAAAAAAATCATGATTTTAGGGTTGTCGGATATCTTAAATAACATCTTAATTTATAATATTCCTGGCCTTCAGGACTCGCTTGTAAATAACTAGCTAACCTGCATATTTGTAATTTTGCCTCTTATCAAAATTACTGTCTGTATTTTTTGAAATAACATTGCATCAGAATCTAACAAACTATATCTTTCACCAAACCATATCCTCCGCCCAAGGAAGTCATGAGTTTTAAAACATTTCCTTTTACCCCTTCATATATATAGCTAGAACTCTGTATACTCTTTCTCCTTATCTTGTCTTGAAAATGTGTAACTAGCTGCCGCCCGTCTTTATTCTTTGTTGTGTCGTGCCTTCCCAGTTTTGTGTGAAAATGTGTATAAAAGTGGAATAACTTGCAACAAGTTGATTCCTCATCAATTCAATATCCTCCGCATTCACTTCCATTTCAACCGAAGGACCAACAATCCAGTTATTGAAATAAATAATATCATTTACCAGGAGAGGTTATATATATAAAAGAGAAAAGTTACTCGCTTACTCACTCACTCAATACGAGATCATCCAAATTATTAGACCAACATGTTTG
The DNA here is from genome assembly GCA_019973955.1 of Trichonephila inaurata madagascariensis. NCBI lineage: Eukaryota > Metazoa > Arthropoda > Arachnida > Araneae > Nephilidae > Trichonephila > Trichonephila inaurata. Next base: position 153,786 of record BMAV01024863.1, read on the forward strand.
AAATTTGGTGAGCGTTTTTCTTTTGTTGAATAGAAATCCACTGATAAGGGTTCCCAGTGCAATCGATTGACAAGAGAGCGCATAGATAAAAAGTTCCCGTTTTAGATCTTTTGTTGAATTGATCCGCTAAGAATATTTTTGGCGATATCATAGCCCCAAGGGTTGCTGCGAAGGTTAAGGGGCTATTTACGAAATTTCCTTCTTTCGAGGTGCTTGATCAACAGATTAGAAAATTGGTAAGCCAGCGTTTCTCAAACTGTGGGGCGCACCCCCCTAGGGGGGCGTGATAACTCTAAAAGGGGGGCGCAAGCATATTGAAAAGTCGAAAACAAAAGATTATTTCAAAAAATTGTTAATTTTTTGAAAGTAAAACAAACAAAATACATTCTGTCATAATGAAAAAAAAAATACATTTGCACTGATATAATACACTTATAAATGTATCAGTACTGCACAATGTGTGTGTGTACTTAATAATTATCTTAACAATACTAAGTTAAGAACAAGTTTAATAATTACCAGTGACCATACCGGTTGGTCATATATAAAATTAACACTTATCTGGATCATTTTTTATCACGGCTTATAATTAATCCCCTAACTGCAGATTAAAAGTTACGCGATTCACTCCCGAATGCCACCGTTTTGCACGTATGCACTCATATGTGGTGTATTTTGGAGGAGGAAGAAAGGGAATATATATATATATATAATATATATAAAGAAAATCCTCTGAAATAAGTAAATCCTTCTCAAACAATCTTAGTCATTTTATTGCATTCCAAAGTCTTTAGAATAATTTTATGCATAGTAGTGAACATATTTCGGACAGACGTATATATACGTGCCGGGAATTTAACGCACTGGCTAAGTGAAACATTTATATGCGCTGGTGACAAAGAGGTTAAAGTCATATTGTAGCTTTAGAGTCAAAGTATCGTGTTATCGAATTCAATACATCGTTATTTTATAGAGGGGGGCGCAATGAAAATTGTGATTGAATATTGGGTTGCAAGTATTGAAAGTTTGAGAAGCACTGTGGTAAGCATATTCGAACCAATTTATTTGAAAGTGCTGTAAGTCCATTTTGTATTACATGAAGATATTTACCACTTTCACAAAGTAATTATATTTATAATTTCACTAACTGCGAAAATTTATATTGACAAAATGATGAAAATTTGAAAGGAACTTTTGGGGAACTGTTCATTGATAAAAATTTCATAGCACATTGCGTTTAAACTTACAATGAACTAAAATTTGTTAGAAACGGATTTACACAACTTTTAAAGAAAACGGCCCATTTATTTGCCGATTGCATATCTACGAAAAACGGGTTTAATGAAAATACACTCTCATGAGAAGTTGAGGAGGAGTATGCATATATAGTTCCCGTTTTTAAACTATTTGTTGTACTCAATTGAAATTTAAAGATGTTCCGTTTGTGTGTTTTGTAGAGTAGACATTGGCTATAATATGTTTCATGGATATCGATTTTCAAAGTGATGTTGTGGTGGTTATTGGGGTATTACGGATAAAAAAAACCTGATTTGAATTACATCTACAGATTTTAAAATTTGGTATGCAAGTTTTCTATTGCGTCTAGACCCGCTAAGAACATATTTTCGGAAATCGATTAGTACCGCAGAAGAGCCACCGTATTAGAGAGGAAGGATGTACCTTATAGGTTATGATAGGGAGTGCCAGCTCAGACGTCGTCGTCCTCACTTGACAACTATTCAACATCCCGTGGTCACAGTCACCAATATCCTTAGTGCAACTTTTCTAGTATGAGTTTAATGTAACACTCTCACTACAAAAATCAATTTAAAAGGTTGAGTTGTGTAGGGCGCTGCTGGTACATATAGGTAATGGATACCAATTTTAAACAAGATCTGAAACTTGAAATTTGTTAAGCACTACTTTTTATTGGGTTGACGCCCTCTTTACATGAATTTTACGGAAATTAATTCACAAGAAGGGGTTATAAGGGCGCAAAAAATAGACTTTAGTCTTGGAAATTTTAGTTTCTTTTAATATAAAAACCAATTGAGATAAAAATATTTTTCAAGGCTTTATTCTAAGACTTGTATATCAATAACTCCAAAACCGTATATATTCATTCAACACCATGTAATACCTTGCAAAGTGAACAGGTAAACCGTTAATATACAATATAAAACTTAAGTTAATTTTTCAAAAAAATATCGCAGATGAAATGTAAATTTTAATTTCGATGAAAGCTTGTAATCGTTACCTAAATGAAATATACATTGGAGTCTTGATTCAACTAGATACGAAGAAAAGAAAATTATTGATGAATAATAAATTTAATAAAATGAATAACCCCGTCTATGTGAGTAAATTTAATGAAACACACACATTGGAGATGAATCTAAACGTATTAAAAAAGTGACTTGAAAAGAACATAACCGGGTATATTTTCATAAACATCTTAAGAATTAAAATGTCATGAAATATTTACTAAAGTGTTTTATATCAACAAAACATATCGATTTCCGAAACTGTTATTAAAGAACTTTACTAATGCAACATACAAATTTAATTCGACACTGTATTTCACAATTTTGTTATAAATTACTTTATCTGTTGATAAAAATATTAAAATTTCGAATTACATTTTTAGAAGGATTTCTTTACACAAGTAGAACACTTGGGGTACCGAATAAGTATGAATGCCTCGAATGAAACAAAATTCAAACAACAATACAGTTCTTACAATAAAATAATTTATCCCATTTAGTATATTGACAACAATATACGAAACAGCAATATTTACTGTAATTGAAAAACAAGTAATATAAAAAACCTTTTTAAGTCAATTCCTACTTTGAACGGATGAATAGAAAGTATTTTATTACGATTGAAAATTTGAATAAGATATATACATATAAGGGAGAGAGACTAAGCTATTAGTAGGAATTGAAAAGAGGAGCTTGATTTGTCTGTATTGCTGTAACAATACAAACAAGGTTTGGCTAATTTGGCTGAAAAACAGATTTTTGACGCCAGCTTTTGTCTTGTTTTAACAGTTACATTGTTACAACAATAGAGACGAATCTAAGATGGCGTAAGAAACTGTTAAAAATGAAACCAACATAGCTGTATTTGTAATTCCTTGAATAATTTGTTTCAGTTAATTTATTTTAATTAAATACAATTCAATTATCGTGTTTTTTCCCCAAAACAATAGTGTATAGAAAATTTCAGCTCAAATGAACGCTTTAAAATGTGAAAAAAAACTTTTTTAAGTTTTGACACAAGTTGCCAAAATGGTCGCCAAAAATGATGCCAACGTGGCTGTCTTTGTAATTCTTTGAATAATTAGTTTTAATGAATTAATTTTTATTAATTATAATTATAAATTATTGTATTGTCATCCAAAATAATCGTGTATATAAAATTTCAGCTTTATTGAGCGCTTTAAAATGTATTTTTTTAACTAGTAGAAATTCCACCAAGATAAATAAATAAATAAATATATAGAGACTGCGAGCTAAAAGTAGGAATTGAATGATATCCAAGATAAAAGGAGTGTATCTAAGTCGTTTCCCAAATAGGCTAGTTACTGTCAAATAAAAATCATGGAGACCGTACTGGGTGTGATTATTCTGATAGTACTTACATTATTTCTTAATTTACTACTTGTAACAAGACAGTTATTTCTTGCGATTTGTATCATAATACAAAAGCCGTTCAAAGTGACTAATGGTATTATTTCATATGAAGCAGAATTTATTTTTATGTCTTGCAAAAAAGTATTCAATAAAACATTTTTCTTGTAAAAAAAAAAAAAAAAACTGATGCGCTCTTCAGCAAATTCTGGCTTAGTTTTACTAATATCTGGTTTCTATGAGTACAAGGCTCGAAAGGAGAAGGGTAATCTTTAACACAGAATAACTTTTAATAAAAACCTGTAATTTTTTCGCCATTTATTTTCCCAGGCATAAAATAGCTGTGGAAAATGATAAGCGTAGCATTAATAAACATATCAGTCACTAAGAAGCTTTAGTTGTAACTATAAAAAGTTAATCGGTTTGTTTTTCAGATATCAGAAATTCAAGAAAGATTCGAAATATAATAAATTATTAAGAATTTAATAACAGTGGTGATGTTGCCATGTTTATCTTGAGAACACTTTCTACGTCACTCAACTTTCCTCTGGAATATATTTCAATTCAACAATTATTGCAATTCAACATTTTTGCGTAAGGCTTGAGAATTATTTTCAGAGTATTGTATAGTAACCATGCAACAGGAAGCATTGTTGTAGTTAATTGTAATGCATTAAAAAAAAGGGCAAGGAAAGCTAGTTCTTTCATTCGACATTATATATATTCCGTAAAATCCGGCGTATAACGCTCACCGGTGTATAACGCGCACTCATAATTTCAAGCTGCATTTTTTAATTTTCCGGTATGTTCGCCGTATAACGCACACCCGCGTTTTAAGAAGAAATCTGAAATTTTAGTATACCACGTTCTTATGTTTTGAAGTCATTTATTCGAGATATTAAGCCAAACTTTTAAAATAATAGTATATTTTAAAAACTAACTTTTTTAGTTCATAAAGTATATAATTTCTTTTAAATAAATAATATTTCGATATGTGTAAAAGTAATTTTTTTTATGCTCATCTCTTTTGTTATTTTTAAAGCTATCATTTTTATACCCTGCGTATAACGCGCACCCTTATATTTCGATCTCATTTTTTGTGTTCAAAGTGCGCGTTATACGCCGGATTTTACTGTTCAGTTACGCAAAACCACCGGTATTTAATTTACGCCGTATGGATGCGCAATTCTTCATGGGATACTAGCTTATGAGATTTTTCTCTTTGTGTGCATATCTCTTGCTTCTGATCGTCCAGTGAAAATAAATGTTCTTTAAAAATGGACCTTGCTTCTATTACAGCAGCTTTGACCTTTATACCTTTCAAAGGAACCTGCGTAATATTCTAGTAGAAATTAAGGCCATTTTTGGAAGTAAATATTTTACTCTGAGAAACCATGAGAGCACGAACACACACAACCAAAAGTTCGGATGCATCCATTTTTTGTGTTTAATTTCCAAAAAGAATAAACAGTGAAACAAGGAATTTGAAGGGAATATGCGCTGAATAGTGTTTTGTCGAATATGACATAAAACTTTAAGACAAACATGATTTTTAAGTAGAAAAAGCCATTTTAATAGAAATCCAATTTTTTGAGAAAGCAGTACATCAGTTTTAAAAGCAAAAATGTCGCAGAAATATTACAAAAAAGTGGGGTCTGTTAAGGAATGCATTTCCATCTAACCGCAAAAAATTGGCAAGAATGATTTACCATTCTACTTCATCGAATGTTTGTCGCTATTTGGTAATAAATGTAATTTGCACACACTTAACCAGCAAAGGATTTCCCACGATTTAGTTTTGCAATAGTAGCATAATTTCCCTTTTTACTCCCGAATGATTTACTAGTTTTTTTTTCTAAGTGATTCGGATTTAAAGTTGTGTGTATATATATATATATATATATATATATATATATATATTATGAAATTTCTTAAATAGTAGAAGATTAAGGTGGTACCACTTGACTTACTTTTCGTGATAAACCCTTTCCACTTTTCGCCTCCACTTATCACAGTTGCTCGCACTGAGAACCCTGGTCTCGAAGCCCCTTCAATACAAGTGAGAGGATAAGCATGAAACTGCTTATGCAAGAATGTACTTTTTCAGATTTCTACTGGACAGTCATAAAAGGGGAGATTTCGGATAAGGGTTTTGAGATGTATCGTATCAGTGTTCCGATCTTGCTTTTTTGCAATGTTTAATCGATGGAGAACTACTATCACTATAACATTCCGGCACCTGGTGAGAGACGCAGGTACATTCCAGCAACCAGGAAAATACTTTTTTCTTACTGTGTTTAACATTCTTTCCTTTATCTCATGATCTCAAGATCAAGATTCTCTCCATCTCATGACCCTCGAAAGAGGGTACCTTTTTCGAGACAATTTTGTATATGCCAGGGTTTTTCAAACAGTGGGGCGCACCCCTTAAAAAGGGCGTGATAATTTTACAAGGCTTGCAGTAGCATATTGAAAAGTCGAAAGCAAGTTGAGTTGAGTTTGGTGTTTTGTGGCGCAAATGACAGTTTTGGCTATACTGCGCCAAACATTCATAGGTCTGTGGTCTGGACGGGAAAAGAAGAAATTGGTTGACAAGATGGAGGGTCGAAAATAGAGAAGGATCACTGGGGTACCCCGGGGTCGTGACACCCGTGTTTACCAAAGATAGTAAACCCCTTGGAAAAAGGAAAAGATCACTAGGGTACCTCGGGATTGTGACACCCATACCCACCTAAAGAAGGTGAGCCCCTGAGGGGGAAAAGTCGAAAGCAAAACATCATTTAAAAAAATTATTAATTTACTGAACGAAAACAAACAAAACGCATACTGATATGATAAAAAAATAGAATAAACATTTACATTGATATTGTTTTGAATTTTGTGTAAATAGTGTAAATAATTTGTATTTGGGTGTTTAATGCATTTATATTATTCTATGTTATATTTATTTCATGTTAAAATTGTACTATTCACAAGCAATGCCGCCCCTTACGTTATAACGGTGATTCAAGAGAACTTGGAGAAATCTCGGTAGAGCCAAATTGGCATCATTTGTGGCGAGCAAGTTGGCGAGTTCGGAACCCTCTGGAATCTTCTAGAAAGTAGTAGAGCACTCCATTAACGTCACTCTCGATGACATGAGCGGTTATATTCCTGGAAGTTTCTGCGCACCTATAAAGAGGAGTGCTAGCCGCAACCAGACTGTCTTGATTAAAACAGCGAGTAGTGAGTATATTTTTGACTAGCGATTAGCTCGGCTGTGCTTGTGAATAATCTTTACTTACGTGTATTTTTAAACACTGATGATTGTGTTTGATTGCTGTTTTATGTGTGAAGACCTTCGAATATTTATCCTGTGAATATTGCCGCTGAATCCTGTATTTAATGGATTCGATTTTTGATAATAAATTCGCATCGCTCTTAAAGAACTGTATATTTTCTTTGTGATTGTTTTGCATAAAATCATCGAATCCCGATCCGGATGTGTGAAAACTTCGGATATTTACCCTGTGAATACTGCCGCTGAATCCTGTATTTAATGGATTGGATTTTGGATAATAAATTCGCATCGCTCTTAAAGAACTGTTTATTTTCTTTCTGATTGTTTTGCATAAAACCATCGAACCCGGGTCTACGTAACAATATATTACACTTTAAAATGTATCTGTATTCCACAATGTATTTAATAATTAATTTAACAATACTAAGTAAAGAACAAGTTTAACAATTACCAGTGACCCCATGGGCTTGTCATTTATAAAAATATATACAAGCATTAACATCTATCTTGATAATTTATACGGTTTATAGTTAATCCCTTAATTGCCGATTTAAAGTAACTCGATTCGATCCTCAATGCCACTGTCTTTCACGTACTCGTAAGCTTGAGTATGGAATTAGGGGAAGGGGAGCACAAGAATATATATAAGCAAATCCTCTGACAATTTTTACAAAGGATTAACTTATGTCAAAGTCATCTTTTTGGATTTCAACACCTTCGGAATAATTTTATGGATAGCATTGCACAGAAAAGATCGTACTTTGGAAAGACGTATATATACGCCCACGGCAATTAATGCTTTGCCTAAGGGAGATGTTTATATACGTTGTTGGCACTTAGGAGGTTCAAATTGTATTTTAACTTTAGCATCAATGTATAGTATTATTGAGTTCAATACATTGTTTTTGTACGTGGGAGTGAGGGGGTGATGCGAAAATTATAATTAAATAATGGGTTGCAAATATTGAAAGTTTGTGAGAAGCACTGGTATATTTATTTCCTTTTGCTTTTTTATAAATTATCTTCTCAGAGGGTTCGTGGGTTGGTTTTCAGCACGAAACCCTTTTGGGTGAGCTCGGTACTCACGAGAAGAAACAACGAGTTGGAGTGTTCCTATTGACCAAAAGGAGTCGGCTAAATTTGGCTCCTTCTAATGACTGACAAAAGAGGACAGAAGGATGCAGGGATGTATATTAGGAAGGAACTATGGGTAACACGAAATTTGCAGCAAAACTAAGTAGACAAATTTTAAGGAGACAAAATAAATTATTTATTATATAAAAAGCCCCTTAAGGTGTCCCATAGAAGCTTAGAAAGTATCAGTACTACAGCTCAGTGTAACTGATTTATAATGTTAATATTTACAGTGTTACAGCTAGCGTGTTGAGCAAATGTTTTGGTTTTTGTTTTGTCTGCGATTTTCAACTGATGTCCATGCTAGTGTAATCACATTTCCTTAAATTTTCAAATTGATGTCTTTCTTTTTAAAATTTTCTTAAGTTGTATTCTGCATTTTCTTCAAATATTTGAGATATTGTGGAGGCAGATCTTTGTTTTTTGTGTACCTGTGACAGATGTGCCTACTTTACTATTGATATTCATTATACCTTTTATTTTTGAAAAATTTGGCACTAATTTGATATCGGTACCTATCCTCCAAATTTTCTATTAAAATGTTTTTTCCAAAATTTACCCGTTTTGCCAAAATTTGCGAATATTAAATAGTCCCTACCTTTGAAAGCACCATGTTCATCTCTTTTAAATGTATCATAAAATTCCCCGGCTGATTGTCGATGCGATCTGTGTAAATTTCTTCATCCTTTGTTTTTATTTTTAGTTTTAAGTAATCTTGTTGATTTCTAGTTCGACCATTTCAAAGAGTTACATATCTCTTCCTCTTAATTGTTTTTTCTCATTTGTAGAATCTTTGCTTTTTAGTTTTTGGTTATCCAGTTCTAAAAGAGCCCTGTGGCCACGGTAGCCGAGTTGTATAGGTATCGGACCGTGGCTTGCCTTGTCACGAGTTCGAGCCCAGTGCCACTAAAGACCCGCCGTGTAGGGCAGCGATGCACGTTAAATCTGTCGAGAGCTGAAACTTCCTCCCGTTGGTGTGGTGTGGTAGTTAGGAGAGGGGGGTGCCAGCTCAGGTGTCGTCCACGTCACTTGATCATGGTTCAAAATTACGTGGTCCGTCGCCAAAAGCCCTCGTGTAGCTGAACAGTGCGACGTTAATATTCAATCAATCAATCTAAAAGAGCCCCCTTTTTTCATTCCCTGAAATCAGTTTTTTTTCTTTTTGAGTTACAGGTAACCCCCAGCATAACAGACAATACTATAGCAATGATTTACCCGAACACGGTTAGAGGATTGGGTAAGCCCCCGTACAATGAAACATGAAACATATAACAATACTTATGAAACTTCATGCAAATTTAAATTAACACAATCTCAATACAACAGCCAATAAGCGTAATAAAACTTATAAATACGAAACGTGCCTCATTTGACCTTTTGCTGACATTTCGTACTGTCAAAATCTCGCGTAGAACTTTTGGGGAACTCTTAATACTTTAATACACTATAAAACTTTAATTATGTCTCTCTTTGGTCTCGTAGATTAAAATTTTTCGGGTGAAACGTATTCAATCCTTTTAATGAACTAATAATTATGTTTTTATTCTTATGAATTAATCTGTAGCCCTAAGCTATGTCTGGTTTACATAAAATGTCTCCTAAAAGTTAAACAGTCACAGTTCATAGTGCTTAGTGATGAAGTAAACATTTTTTTTTGAAGTTTCTATTATAAGTATTACATAAGAAAATTTTAATATATTTTATCTTAATTATGAAATTATTATAATAGCGTTCTTTGTAATTTTTAGAACCTTACCCTCCTCTTCCAATTTTGTCTACTTTCGTCTAGTTTCGCCGATACATTTTTGGAAAGAAATTTATATGTTGTACGAGGTACATTCTCTAATATTTCTTATAAACCGAGGAAAAGTAGCTTTGCCGGTATATATTCGACAAGCACTATTGCTCATCAAACGAGTTATCTTCTTTTAAGGTATCCGACTAAGTTCGCAATCGGGATTTTAAAAAAGCGCAGAAATGGATAATTTTCATGATATTCAGTGTTACTTAGATTAGAATACATGTATATAATGGATTTAAGGAAATTTTGTGTGTGACAAAAAAAATATTTAATTACAATATTTCGGCAAAAAAAATGAACTTAGAATAACCTTTTTCAAAATGTTCTCCGTTTGTGGAAAATGCTTCTATTATACTAATATTTTGCCTGTATTTAGCTCAGACCTCTATACAGAGGCTCAGCTATGAATTTTGAAAAATTCACATTATTTTCAGAGTTACAACCCATTGAAATAATTAACGGCTTTTTTTCTTAAAATTTCTCCCTTCTGTTGTCGTAAAACATGGATAAACCCACTTCTAAGTTATATATTTCAAAAATTCTAGTTGAGCCTCTGTACAGAGGTCTCAGCTATATACAGGCAAAATATTATTATAATATAAGCATTTTGTACAAAAAGAGAATATTTTGAAAATTGCTCATTCTATGTATATTTTTTGTCAAAATATTGTATTTAAATAATTTTTTATTATAATACTATTCTTAAAACACTTTTGTATACATTTTTTAATCTAAGTGACACTAAATATCATAAATATTATCCATTTATACGCTTTTGCAAGATCACGGTTCCGAACTTAGTCGGATACCTTAATTTGTTTCCATTATGCAAATCAGTCGTTCAGTATATAATTAACCACGGTGTGTAATTAACGAAAATATTCTGAAAAGTAGTCAGATGGCATCTTTTTACAGAGACTAAGACATCAACATTTTGTCGAATTAAGTATTTTAAATCCTTTAACTGTGCTGATTAAAAGTTACTCGATCCGCTCTCCAGTGTCACCGTTTTTCATATGGACAAGTGTTTGTGGTGTGTTCGGTGGAAAAGCAAATTTTTCTCTGCAATAAGTAAGTCCTTCGCAAACACTGTCATGCCATTTTATTTCATTCCGAAGCATTCGGAATAGTTTTACTGCCAGCAGTGCAAAGAAAAGAATCGAATTCCGGAAAGAAGTAAATATATGTCCGAGGACATTACAGGGGTGAAGTGATATTGATATATACGCCGGAAGCATTTAAGGGGTTAAGGTTCGAGAAAAATGTGGCATTACACAAATCTTTATTTTTAGTATTTTTTTATTATTTTTTTTTTTTTATTGTACTTAACATTTCAAGTAAACATAATTTATTAGTTTAAAAGAGGAAAGTAAGTATTTCATGGAAATAACAGAGAAAAATGAAAACCTGAAAGTGAAAATGAATTAATGGATTATGCATTCCCAATCTCTAGCAAAAAAAAAAAAAAAAACTGTTTTCTTTTTATGTAATCAAGCAAGGGCAGATCGAAACATGCATTCAGCTGAACTCATGTTCACCTAAGGCAGTGGTCTTCAAACTGTGTTCCACGGAACGTAGAGGTTCAACAAGTCACAATAAAAAAACAAACAAGAATCTTATAAATGTATGCAAAATTATTACACTGCTGGCCGTGGCTGCAGTAGCCGAGTGGTATAGGTATCGGACCGTGGCTTGCCTTGTCACGAGTTCGAGCCCCGTACCACTAAAGACCCGCCGTGAAGGGCAGCGATGCACGTTAAATCTGTCGAGAGCTGAAACGTCCTCCCGTTGGTGTGGTGTGGTAGGAGAGGTGGTTGCCAGCTCAGGTATTGTCCACGTCACTTGACCATGATTCAAAATTACGTGGTCCGTCGCCAAAAGCCCTCGTGTAGCTAAACAGTGCGACGTTAATAATCAATCCATACACTGCTGGCCACCGTAAATGCAACACCCTGAAGGAAGCATGCAAATAACATGAAATTTACAACATGCATTAGCGGAGGTAATATATGCAAATTATTAGAATTTCAGCACAGACACGCATCAGGCGAGCCTCTGGCGCCACCTCAAAGCGCTATTTAAGGCTTGGAGATTTCGACGATTTCAAGTTCGGCAATTGTGTTTTTCTAGTGGTTTTTTTAAAAAAAACGATCGGTTACATCTCGTAGAAAACAGCGATCAGCTATTGATCAAGTATCAGAGTTCGACAGAGGAAGGATAGTGGCCTACCGAGATTGTGGATTATCTTTCAGGAAAGTTGGTAGTCGTGTTGTGTGTACGAAACCAAACAGCTGTAATGCGGATATGTGAAGGTTGGATGACGGACCGACGTGACCGATCGCATCCACCTCAGTGCAGCACTTCACGTGGGGACAGGCAAAATGTGCCCATGGCAGTGACGGATCTCTACGTCACATCACGAACCATAGCACAGCACATTGAGTCTGAAATGCATTATTCAGTGTCAGCGCGTACCATTCGACGCCGTTTATAGCAGAGTGGTCTGTCGCAAGACGTCCATTGCTTGGTCTACCCTTCACGCAGAGCCACAGACTTCTCCGCCACCAATGGTGCTATGAAAGAAGGATGTGGACGGCAGAACGGAATGAAGTTGTCTTTACTGACGAGTCACGTATCTGTCTGTAACACCACGATGGTCGGTTTCGAGTCTGGAGAAAGCGTGGAGAGAGGATGCTGAACAGCTGCGTTATGCACCACCACACTGGTCCTTCAGCGGGTATTATGTTATTGGGCGGTATTGGATATCACTCTCACACTCTTATAGTACTTATTGCTGATACTTTAAACAGCCAGCGCTACATCTCCGAGGTGTTGAAGCCAGTTGTCCTTCCTTACCTTCAGGACTTGGCCACAGCCATCTCCTCAGGGGCTCACCTTCTTTAGGTGGGTACGGGTGTCACAATCCCGAGGTACCCTAGTGATCTTTTCCTTTTCCCAAGGGGTTTACTATCTTTGGTAAACACGGGTGTCATGACCCTGGGGTACGCCAGTGATCCTCCTCTATTTTCGACCCTCCATCTTGTCATCCAATTTCTCCTTTTCTTCTTTTCCTTCCAGACCACAGACCTATGAATGCTTGGCGCAATATAGCCAAAACTGGCTCTTGCACCATAAAACACCAAACTCATCATCATCATTGGCCACAGCCATATTTCAACAGGATAATGCACGACCATACGTGACACACATTTTCCAAAGGTTCTTCAATCACCAGATTTAATTGCTTCCCTTGCCTCCTCGCTCTCTGGATCTTTCCCCGATAACCGATAGAAAACATGTGGTTCATGGTTGCCCAACGATTGACCCAGATTGCACCCCCAGCTGCCACACCAGATTAACTTTGGCAACGTGTGGAAGCTGCTTGGTCTGCTGTGCCTCAAGAACACATCCGAACTCTCTTTGAATCAATGCTGAGGCGTGTGTCAGCGTTGATCTCCAACAATGACGGCTACTCTGGCTACTAATTCTGGCAGGTACGACTCTTCACAGAAGTCTATAAATTTAATCATTTGATGCTTGGTCAACATGTTATCTACATAATAAATTTGGTTACGCTACCTCTTGTCTTTCGTGGTATTGCATTTACCGTGTATTTAGATGAAGCTTTATAGTTACAAGATCCTAAAATTCATCCTATTCATTAAAACTAAAAATTTTATTTATATATAATAAACTTTATTTTTTAACACTTTTTAAATTTTTGTTATAATATAATAAAAGGATATTAAAGTTTGTATATATATATATATACTTTTCATTAGATTATGAATATTCTATTTTCTATCTTGGATTTCACGAAATAAATTTATACCCGTTAATTAACACAATGTCTTGCATAACTAATTAATTTTCTAATGAAAAATGCACCAATTTGCAATTGTGAAAAAACAAAAGCACCTGACGAAGGAGAGGAAACAACTTATCAACATATTCGGTATTAAAATCTGAATTTAAGCAAAAACAGCTCCTAAATTTTATTTTGCAAATTCGTGAAAAATACACAGTATTTTCACACAGCTATACACATTTTAATGCCATTGAGAACATTGTGTTTAAGTGAAATATATTTCTCAACTTGAGTGGCTACAAAAACCAAGTATAGAAATAAATCAAATACAGAAGATGAAATATGACTGCAAATAAACTCAATAGACATAGACTTTGACAATTAGTGTGAAAAAAAAGCAAGCATATATCCCAGTTACAAAATACATTGCACAGATGTGTCGCATTTGAATCATAAATTGGGATTATTAAAGAGTTAATTATATTAAAAAATTATATTAGAATTCTTTAATAATAAATGCAGTATTTCTTTTAATTGTATTATCAAAGCAATATTTAAAGAATATAACATGTTGATCTACTTTAAATATTATTTTGAGATATATTCATCTAAGTGTGTGTGGAATGGGATTCCATGAAAACACTTTCTAGTTCTAGGGATTCCTCGACAACACCTTCAAGTTCAAGGGGTCCGTGAGTTGAAAATTTTGAAAACCACTGATCTAAGGCTTAGGTCTCCAGGTGATCCTACGGAACCCTGGGGTCCTTGTGATGGTTGAGAGGGTCCGTGAAAAATTAAAACTACATTGGGAATGCGTGGGCAACGTTCGAAGGTGCGCGATAAGTTAAGTTCTGAATTTTAGTTGTTAAATAATTTAGAGTAAAAATTATTTGGATACGTTCATAAAAAGTACTAGTACGAGTACCTATAGAGGTTTAAATAGGAGCGGAATCTCGTTGCTGCATGCACTAACTTGTCTAACATATGACTGCAATAAAGAGTCGTACATCTAATCAATAGTCTAGTTTCGTTTTGTGCATGATCCCGATATGTAAATCGAATGCTACAGATTCTTCTTAGTTTTGAACAGAAAGCAATATTATTCTTTGTATTGAAGGGAGATAGACATCTAATTGTTTCACTCATATCATTGAAAAAAAAATGATTTTCGACTTCAGATATCACAATGTTTTATTTATACTTTAATTTTACATCAGCATTTATACCCTTCAGTACATCTAAGTTAAATTTATGGTTTTTATAATATGCATGAAGATAGAGTTATTTCACTTGGGGGTTCATAGTCAAATTTGTGGTATGAAAAGGGTCCGTGGACATAATAACCACAGATAAAATAAGATAATAAGTGCCGTTATATATATATATATATATATATATATATATATACGTATAGAAAGGACCGTCACGTGTAAGTGTAGTATGTCCTGTTATCTTCTAATAAAGCCAAACTGTCCCTCTTTCAGATTAGATAGATTAATGCAATATGTAAGGTAAACATATTGGTGAAATGACTAGTCACTTCATCTAAAATTTGATACTTCTGCCTTTTGCTTTATATAGAACATTAACTCGACTTTCTAATGACGTAATAAGCTTCCGACATGTCTCTACGGTGATTTAAGATCATGCTTTATGAAGTGATATTGCTAGTTCTTTGCATTTGTGAGATGGTTATTCGACTCTTCTAAATGCCTTTCCAATTCATCTCGGAGCTTCCGACATGTCTCTATAGTGATTTCAGATCATGCTTTATGGAGTGATATTGCTAATTATTTGCATTTGTTAGAAGGTTATTCGACTCTTCTAAATGTTTTTCCAATTGATCTCTCATATTTTTGAATATACTATAATCAGGACAGTTTTTAATAGCCATTTCAGATGATGAAATACAGCATGGTTATAGGTAATCAGGTTTGCACACACACATACATATATACACACACACCACCAGTTTTGGCGCGATGAGGAGTACCATTGTCGTCCTGATATATTCCGTCATCAACAGGAAACCAATTTTCCATCGATGGTTTAACAACATTTTCTAGATGAAAAATGTACTCTTTTGCAGTTTGGTTATCCTTTATATGGATAAAGGGGCAGATCTCATTTCAACTAAATGCTCCGCAGATCATTAATCATCTACCTCCAGCCTGCACGACTAATGGTATGCAATATGCATAAAGGGCTCCATGTTGTTCCCGACAAATGTTTTGTCTGCCATCTTTTCTAAAAAGTGTAAAGCCACTCTCAACGGTCCATAGAACTTTTTTTCATTTTACTTCGTAACAGATTTTCTATTCTATAGCCCAAATATAATGATATTATCGATTTAAAGCTGACAAATAGAGGTTTTGTGTTGGAACGTAGACTTTCAAGCCCAAGAAATTTAAGTTCTCTTCCTATTGTTCTGTGAGAGATCATTGCTTCTGAGTTTTAAAATGAAATCTTTTGTACTTTATAGAGTTGTCAATTGTCTGCTTTTCCTATTTTTCTTCACAACATGCAACAACTTCTCATCACGCTCTGCAATTTTCTTGGGTATATGTCCCCAAGATGATTAAGTTTTTGAGCTACCTTTAGTTAAATAATCTTTATATATCCTTATTACTCTTCTATTTGATATTCTAAGTTATTTTGAAGCTTGATACCTTCACGTCATTTTGTCGCATAGAAACAATTTGCCCTCTTTTAATCTCACTGATAGCTTTTGTTGATGCTTTCATAAAACAAAAATCAATTAGTTTTGTAAAATTAAAACAATCTTAACTCTAAATATATTAGAGTTGATTACTTTGACAAGTACTCTTTTTCTAAGATATTAATGAATATTTTCCATGTTTGTAAGCTAAGGAAGAATAAAAATAAGAAGTAGACAAGTCATTTGACTACCATGTTTGTATCGATAAAGAACCTCATCGCGGTCAAGTAACGAGAGGTATAACTGAACAATAACATTCTCCAAAGTACCATAACTCGTCAAAGTGAGAAATTTGAGCCTAAATATATGTTAAGGTTCCTCAATCCTTTTAAATGGTTGGTCTATAGGGGCAATAGGATTCGAGCTCACGATATGTCTAACAATTAAAGTCACGATTTTATGTCCATGGTCACTCGCCTACCGTAGCTACGCACGATTTCTTGAAAGCACATATTACATAAAATTAATACGTGTACTCTTATAAGAATACATAGGTAACCTTAACAACTATCAAATAGATTTTTTTCAGTGAGGTGCACATCTGTAATGTTTTCATGCGCATCCGCACAATATAACTTTCGAATCATCAAGAGCTTTCCCCGTTTTTGGAGAGCAAAAACACGGTTTATTTAGCGTAAATTTAGTAGTGCGGAGTTACAGTATTAATTACAACTTATTTTAAAGGTGAACTATTTTAGCAAATCGGCAACCTTATTTTGAGCGGCAAAGTTCTGCCGTTGTCATGTTGTGGTAGTTTGGGGTTCCAGTTCAAGTGTCGTTCTATTTACTTCATCCAAAATTATGAGGACCATCACCAATATTCGTCGTGTTGCTTCAGTGTT
>BMAV01024863.1:179294-194029 GCA_019973955.1 Trichonephila inaurata madagascariensis
TATATGTGTGTGTGTGTATATATATATGTGTGTGTATATATATACATGTATATAGATATAATCTTCGAAATTTCTTAATTTTGAAATGAATTTAAAATGTTACTCACACAGTATAAATATTTATTTAAATTTATAAATGAAAATTTTAATTGGAGTGCAACAGATTTTCTCGCACACTGCTACGGTTGGACCCACCTGCCCTCCTGCGTTAGCGTATGTGGCTGTTTGCAAAACTGTCTCTTTGTGTAAGTGGCTCTTTGATACGTTAAGGTATCCGACTACTTGCGACAACTTTTTTTGAAAAAATGGAAATATGGGGATTTTTTCGTGATTTTTAGATTTATTTAGTATAATTTAAGGAAGAAAAATCCTAAATTTGAAAGCAGAAAAAATTTATTATTATTAAAATGGGTAAAAACTGGTAAAAAAATGTACAAAAAATTTCATAAACGGGAAAACTTTTACACAAAAATTGTAGAAACATTTTATGAGAAAATTCACAACTTTTCAATTTTGATGTGTTATTTTATTATTCATGTTTTAAATGACCTTCATAATAAGAGACATTTTAATATTTACAAAAACTAGAAAACTTTACCTTAGTGATTAAATGAAATTGCTTAAAAATAGTGATTATATTCGCATAAAGAATTGTAAATTTTGAAATAAAACAGTGATTGATAAATCTGAAGGTCAAAACACTCCTACTGTTATACAGAACACACACACAAAAAAATTCAGCAAATTATTTTCAAAACTTTTTGAGAAATCGCTGTCCCCGTTTGAACTTTTCGCAAAAAACACATTTCGAGTAAAACTCATTTTAAAGTTTGACATCTTGTGTAAAGTTATGGCACCTTCTTTTACTACAACACTTGTAATTTTTGTTCTAGTGAATGCAAAATAAAAAAACTTGGTATTCTTATTTAGCTGATATGATGGCCTATAAAATAAAATCATAAACAGAATTTGTCAATTTTTGAAAAAATCATAATTTTAAGGTAGTCGGATACCTTAAGGCCTTATTATACGTACATGTATTTAAAGCAATATTTCTTTTAACCAACCATTTCGATTAATTTTTTCTCATTCGCCATAGCAACGGCTTTGAAATACTTCTTGCTATTGAGCTGAAAAAATTGATGGAAATTAAAATTTCTCTAAATTCTAGCCAGTGAGGTTATTCATTTCCTACGCGAAAACAAGATGATAGCCTCAACTTCGTCAAGCGCTATATCAAGATTGTGCATTTTAAGATTGAATGGAGAGCGCTGTGTGATTGGCAAAGTTGAAAGATTCCCGTACCTATGGAATCCTAAAAACTCCCATTTCGCAAAAAGATGTTTTAAAAATTAGCGAGTGTATAGTGGTGCTAGCGGCGAGTAATTTTTCGATGTGGAGATAGAGCGCGGGCAATGTTAGAATGTGTCGTTTTGTTTGCGACAACCCTTGTTGAACGTTTTTTGTAAAGAAAATGACATATTCTGCTAGACAAAATTGGGCGAATTGGTTGTTCGAAAAATGCGTGAGTGATAAGGCCTTTTGTTTTCCTTACAGCTTGGCTCATTTCTCCGAAAGTTTACTGACCACTGCCTAGTATTATAGGAATGTCGTGTTTGAAAGTGTCTTGAATCAGAGAAAAATTTTGATTTAATTTTGGAACTATATTTATTAATGCCGTTTTTCAGCATTTAATTTTGTTTGAATATCATTCCTTTGTCATTATGAATGGATCGCCAGCCCAATTGATTAAGAGAGTATGTTAATTATTTTGCCTTTAAAGGGACACGTATAAAAATTTTCGCTTTTTATCACGCCTAGATAAATTGGGCTCGGTCAATAAAAAAGGCTAAACTTTTTTTTTGTAGAGTTATATTTAAAATTTCCGATTTATATGGAAATTTAAAAATGGGCTTTTGAGTATCAAATGAGTGTACAAATAGTTGAAGATAAAAAATATATCCATAAAACTGTTCAAAGCTTTTTTTTTCTTACTATTCCAAGCCCCACTCTTTGTCCGAACCTGGTTTTTTCCGTGTTCCGCTTTATCGCCCATTGCCATTTTTACAGTAGCTTTTTTAATTTTTTTTAAAAAAATTCATAACTAAACTAGTTTAATTTTTTTCTGATGATTTTTCTTGTAACTATTTAGTAGGTATCTCATTGCATTAAATTTTAAAAAGTACTAAAATATCTGTCTTTAACAAAGTTTATTTTGAATTTTTACTGTAAAAACAATTCAAGTACCTAAACTTCCTTCTCCATGTGGCATCACTTAACATAAGTTTTTTTGTTATTTTCCCTTCCTGTAAGATTCGGAATTCGTAAAAAAAATAATTCGATCCACCTTAATATATTTATTCAAAATGGATAATTGTATGATTTTTTTGAATAAATATTTAAAAAAACAAAAAGATATAAGATGAAAAATGAATGTTGTCAAATATTTGAAAAGCAGTAAAAATCACAGGGAAAAAACTATGATTGATAATCCATTTCTTGAAGGACTGTTATTTCTTTCAAGGCAATGATTCATAATTTTTTTCTCTTACTCCATTTTCCAAAAAAATGATAAAAACCTTTTTTATATGAAAGAAACTTTTTTTTTAAAAAAAATGCTCATATATGTAAAAAGTTTTTATTCCTTCAAATTAAAATGTTTCCTCATAAAGCTTTAGATTCTGGAATCAGTGGGAAGAAAGAAAGTAAAATTTTCGAAATTCTTGACATACAAAAGAACTTTTTAGTTCCACACTTTCGGTTTCCTTTTTTTCCTTCCAAAATACCCCGCATTTTTTGCTAACTTCCTCAGAAAATCAGAAATCATTTTAAATATACAGCAAAAGTCTGAAGAGTTTTGCATCAAACTTCCATTAATAAATTATCTTGAAAAAATTTGGATAAACATATATTTAAGATATCTCTTGATTTCTTTCTTGTATTTTTTATTTATTTTTTTTTGTTTCTGTAGTTTAGTTTTAGTGAGTATTAATAAAAGTATTATTAAAAATGAAAATAATAAGTAAAATCTGCAAATAACTCGAGAGAGTCCGTAGTGCTTTTCTTTGATTTGTACGCAATATAAGAAAAGAAACTGGAAAACGAGGGCACTTTATTATTATTAAAATTAAAACTACAACTTTTGAAAATATTTGTTTACGTATGCACAGTCACTTTCATTGAGTACAATAGTTTTAATGAATTGGAGTATTTATACTTTTTACAAATATCTCATACTGCAATCTTTCATGAAACAAAATATGGAAAGATTTTTTTTTTTTCAATTTTACTTTAATGATGTTGCTTACTTCCATTTGCTTTTTAACAAACGGAATAAATTTTCGAAACAAGCTGTAGACTGAAAGTAAAGTTTAAAATCATTTTGTTCCCCTTAAATATGTATAAAACGTACTGTGTGAATATTAGATGCAGATTTAAATATTTTTTGTGGTTGTGGTTGTTGCTCATTCAGATATTGAAACTTCCTTATTTTTTACAAATCTATTTCTTTCTTAAGTTCTATTCTTGTTTTGGGGCAAAATAAATTTCAACTAAGCAAATATTTTAATTTTCCTACAATTCTATGGATTTTTATTCAAGTTCATTACAATTCATAATCAACTGTCTCTAATTCTACCCTTTACTAAATACTGGGTGTTTCATATTGAATGGTACAAAAAGAATAGCGCAGTGTGACTGTCGTAATGGATTTATTCAGCCGAAACAAATTTATTCTGCAACTACAACTATACAAGTTTTATTTGGCAACAGGGAAAAATTATCGAATGACGAACTCGCCGCTAGAGGCGCTGTTAAAAAAATGTCCTCCATGCAGAAGAAAGCGTACTGCGTTTTCGAATATGCCAAAACCTCCACGGTAACTGTTGTGCCCTGGACGAAAAGAAACAAAACCCAAAGTGGTTGAAAGAATTCGTGATTCGTTTTTACGGAGTCTCTCAAAATCAACGTGACGTGCTGGTGCAGAACTGGCTGTCCCTCCCAAAATGGTGTGGCGTGTTTTACGGATGCGCGTCAATTTAAAGCAGTACAGATATCAGATGGTCCAGGCTTTAAAACATACTGACAAACCGTTACGTAAGAATTTCTGTGTGAAATTTCAAGAAACGCTCAACGTGAATGGTTTCGAGAACACACTGGTGTTTACCGATGAAGCCCGTTACACTTATGTGGCAAAAGTAATCGCCATAATATGCGATTTTGGGGCACGGAAAATGTCCATGTAACATTAGAACATCAGCGTTATTCTCTCAAGGTGAACGTTTTCTACGCTTTATCAAACAGTTTTGTTTTTGGTCCATTTTTCTTTGCTGAAAAATTGATTAATGGGGGCATTTACCAAGGCATGCTCTCTGAGTGGTTGCTCCCTCTGCTGGAGGAAGCTGTTCCTGATTTCATTTTGCAGCAAGATGGTGCTCCCCACTTTGGAATAAAAACGTACGTGAGTTCCTGAATGAACGTTTACCCCATCGCTGGGTTGGCCGTGCTGGGCCACAAGGTTTGACATGTCTTCATTGGCCACCTAGATCACGAGGTCTAATGCCCTGTGATTTTTTTTTCTCTGGGGTTTCGTTAAAGACAAGGTGTTTGTGCGTCCACTTCCTGAGGACTTAGAGAAACTGAAGCAGTGGATAACTGCAGTGTTGAACTCCATCACAGGAGATATGCTATCACGAGTGGGACAGAAGCTTGATTACCGTGTAGGCATTTATAGTGTCACCGGAGGGACATATATTGAACACCTGTAGAAACTTGAATAAATGAAGGTTTGAGGTAAATTTGAATTTTCTAAATATATTAATTACAACGTTCACAATAATGTTTTCTTTTTGTACCATTCAGTATGAAAAACCATGTATTTAAGTTTAAATTCAGTATGAAATTATACCTTTAAAAATTAAATCTTAGAACTGTTATGCATTTAACATATTTAACTAATGATTTATATTAATTAGCATTCGTATCCACTTGGGACGTTTGTAACTTGAACCTACGACACAAGTCGTTGCAATTGCCGATTTGCCATATTCATTCGGTGTTCTATCATTTTAGTGAGGAAAGGGTGGATGGCCCATAGTAAGGTTAGGGGGACAAATTAATAGGAACTGACCTCTATCTAGTTCGGTATGCACACGTTTGACGAATGGGACGAAAATAAATCCCTTTTTGGGCCGATCGTTAAGTGCTTTTATTCCTTTACTTTCTTGGTTTTAATTTGCGGAAGAAGGGATCCCTGCATACAAAGAACACGTCTTTTTTATTTTTTGCTATTGAGGAATTTTCTAAGCGATACAGAGAGAAGGGTTTTTATCAACCTTTGCTACGAGTGATATACCGTAAAGACCGCGGAATAATACTTGCCTATTTTTCAATCTGTAATTTTTAATTTTTAGTTATATTTACCGTATAATGCGCACGCCGGTTTTTACGAAGGAATCCGAAATGTACGTTTGCAATGCTCTTATGTTTTAAAGTCATTTTTTTCGAAGAATTAGTCAAAACTTAGGGTGATATATAGTATACTTCTATATAAAACAGGGCTGTCAAATTAGTGACCTGCGAGTCACATGTGACTTGGTCAGTATATTGCACTCAGTAATACACTGTTTGTAAAAAACGCAACACCATGAATGAATCATCAGAAAAAAATGAACTTTGCAGTAAATAACGATCATTGGATGTTACGAAAAACAGTAAAGTTTCAGATCCAATGCACATGCGTAGCATGCGCAGCGCTCTCAGAACTGATGGCTGTAGCAGGACCCAGTTGAAAATAGTTAATGATTATTTCTTAGTGGCGAAAGTTTAGTTGTACCTAAGTATACCTCCGCGATGAAATAAGGAGAAATTCCAACAAATGACGCAGTTTGAACGGGGAAGGATTATCCGCTTTCGAGAAGGATGATTTTCCTATCGCCCAGTAGGAGCTCGTGTATAGTGGAACAGTTCCACAGACATAGAGTTTGGAAGCAGTGGGCCGAGGAGCACCGAACAACTTGAAAAACGGGTAGTGGACGACGGAAGGTGATGTCAGCGCGCGACGATTGACACCTGCTCCACAGGGCAATGAATGTACATGCAGCTTCCTCCAGGCAGTTGGTCTACTGTTACAGGAGTACTAATGCCGGTTTTGTCAATCCGTCGACGTCTGTTGCACCGTGGATTACATGCAAGGGTGCCTTTATACAGGATCCCCTTTACAAATGTGCCTTTATACAATGCAATGGGCTCATGAGCACAGACGTGGCAAGCGGACTGGCACCAAGTTGTCTCTTCAGATGAATCACGCTTTAATTTGTAGGACCATGATGGCCGCATTCGTGTTAGACGCTATCCCCGGTGAACGCTGCCTTCCAGAGTGCGTTATTGAACAACATAGTGGTCTAACACCTGGAATTATAGTTTGGAGTGTGATTTCGAAGCATGGATGGTCCAATTTGCTACAAATTGAGGGTAATCTTAATAGCAAAAGGTACGTCCGTGAAGTACTACAGCCCGAAGTCGTTCCCTTCCTTTAAGGTATCCTTGGAGCTATCTTTCAGCAAGATAATGCACGCCCATATGTTGCAAAGACTGTTCGAGACTTGTTCAGCCCAACACATCCTTTCTTGGCCTGCTTATTCGCCTGATATGTCACACATTGTGCACGTGTAGGATTTGGTCTGTCGGCGTCTCCCTCGTGATCCGCGTCCTACAGATGTAAAAGACGAACTTTTGCTGCGCATGCAAACAATATGGAATTCTCTTCCACAAGCAGACATTCAAAATCTATTTGACTCCATGACACTTTATATAGATCATTTATTGCAGAGCGTGGTAGCTACAACAAATACAGATTTCGGTAACTTAATATTGCTTTTTTGCTTTGAAAATTTCGTCATTTATTTGTACTAACACAAGTCGTTTGTGCATTAAATTTCATTTAATTCTGATGATTCCATCATCATGTTGCATTTTTTGCAAACAGTAGTTTATACAATAAAATATCAATTTGTCCCGAAATCTGAAAGATAATTACAGAGAAAGATGTCAGTTGTTAGGACGTAAACATTAAATTTTTCTTCTTATTTCATTTGTTTTTCATAATATGTTATTTGAAAAAAAATTCCGTTCCTATAAATATTGATTTATTTTGCAGCCCGCCTAAAGTTAAACCTTGTTTGTTTGGCAGAAGTTAGTTAAGAAGACACGGTACGATTCCATTGACAAAAATCAGTCAAAAAATCAAATATAATTTTCTTAGCCTAAATTATTATTTATATACTTTTCTATAACCTTACAAAACTTGAAAACTCTAAACTTAAAAAACGTGGAATTATGACAGCTATTACGTCCATTTTTATTCACATTCCTAAGGCAAATCAAAACTTTAAACATGCTTTTCTCAGAAAGATAAAATAACTAGTTTGCCTTCATTTAAAATGCTAAGGCTTTTTTTTTCTATTGTGCCTAATGATTTGAATCTTTTTTTACATATTGCTAATAGTACGTGTAACAAAAGTTAGTATGCATTTTTGAATCAAAGCAATACTTATTTTTTAAAAAAAATAACGAATCTCAGAATTTATACATTTTTTGAGGAATTTTAGATAAGCATTCATAAAACGAAGTATTGTGCAAATACCAATCATATTATCGCAAAATCCATACCAAATTTTGTTATACATAGTTTGACGTATTTGTAAATCAAATGTCATGTGTGTACGTAAATTTTTGTAGGAACAGTAGCATTTTAAAATAACTTCATAAATTTTAATTTTTTGCCTTAAAAAGCAAAATGGCTAGCTTTATATGAAATTTTGAGCTCAAAATATGTTTTACATAGTATATACACATAGGAGGCAACCAAACAAATTTTGAAGATCCTTAAATTAAAAATTTTTGTGTGAATCGTACCATGTCCTCTTAACCTTTGAGTTGGACTGTCTTGTTCTAGAGCAACAATCCTTTAAATTCAGAAGAAATGCCATTTTCTTCAAAGAAACATTATTTTGATATAAATAGAAGTCTATAATTTTTTCCTATGTTCATCATTTTGTTTTATTTTTATAGCTCTCATTTTTATATCCGGTGTATAATGCGCACCCGTAAATTTCGATCTTATTTTTTGTGTTAAAAGTGCGAACTATACACCTTATTTTACGGTATATTCCCAGTAAAGTCTCAGTGTCATTGTATTGTTTATCCGTTGACGTTGTGAGCCGCTCATTGTGGAAGTGGTCGGTCAAGTTCACGCATGCGCGGAAGTGGATTGAATGTTCAATCGTGTTTTATTGGGAATATCTTAGAGTCTCTTCGATATTGCGTAATCAAACTGTAGGGTTAAGCTATGCTACCATCTAGTGTTCAATTCTTAGTTCACTTTTTTGGCAATCTGAATTTGTTTCAGATCCCCTCTGGTGATCTTGAGTTCCGTCTGGGGTAGAAGGTTGGGAGCAGAGAAATTTGAACTGTCCACCATCGCGTCTTGCGTGTGATCCCTCTTTCTGCCAGTCGTTAATCACTTTTATTCCACACTTCGTTGGTTTCGACAGTCGCAGAAGTGGTTACGAGCCCTTGAGCAATGTTGATGATTAGTGCGTTCAAGTGCTAGTTCCACTGAAAACCCATTGTGTAAAGGTATCCATGTACGTTACATGTAGTGAGGTTCGAAATCCTTCCATTGATATGGTGTGGTAATTTTTGCAGTGTAGGCGTGGCACAGCTCAGATGTCTAT
Organism: Trichonephila inaurata madagascariensis; assembly: GCA_019973955.1. Lineage (NCBI taxonomy): Eukaryota > Metazoa > Arthropoda > Arachnida > Araneae > Nephilidae > Trichonephila > Trichonephila inaurata. The sequence continues at coordinate 188,030 of BMAV01024863.1, forward strand.
TTTATTACTTAAGGTATCCGACTACGTTCGGAAATATAATTTCAAAAAGCGCATAAATGGATAATTTTCATGATATTTAGTGTCACTTAGATTCGAATACATATATAACATGGTTTTAAGAACATTATGACAAAAAAAATTATTTAAATACAATATTTTGGCAAAAAATTAACTTAGAATATCCTTTTCTTCCAAATGCTCTGCTTTTGTAAAAAATGCTTCTATTGTAGTAATATTTTGCCTGTATATAGCTCCGATACCTCTACAGAGGCTCAACTATGATTTTTGAATTCACATTATTTTCAGAGTTACAACCATTTGAAATAATTATCGGCGTATTTTCTTAAAATTTCTCCCTTCTGTTTTCGTAAAACATGGATAAACCGACTTTCGAGTTATGCGTTTCAAAAATTCTAGTTGAGACTCTGTACAGAGGTCTGAGCTGAATACAGGCAGAATATTAATACAATAGAAGCATTTTTTACAAAAGGAGAAAATTTGGAAAAAAGGTTATTCTAAGGTAATTTTTTACCAAAATATTGTATTTAAATAATTTTTTTTGTCATAATGTCCTTAAAAACAATTTTATACATGTATTCTAATCTAAGTGACACTAAATATCATAAATATTATCCATTTACACGCTTTAGCAAAATCACGGTTCCGAACGTAGTCGGATACCTTAACGGTAGCTCAGAATTACAAAGTCGACTGTCAGTAGTCTTATTGTTGCTTCTGTGACGTTAATAAACAAAATAACCATTCAATCTGAGGTAAACGGAATGCTTTCCTTTTTTGAGAATTGTAGCAAGTACATAAAAGTTATCTCTTATTTTAATTTCTTGTAAATTTCACTAACTCTAACAACACATCTTCTTACTGGCTGACAATTGACCACAGTAGCTGAATGGTTATAGCAGGAATTAGTTGTATCTCAATGTCCGTTTTACTGCTGAGGTGGCTTCAAGCCAAACTAAGAAAATACAGTTTCAGCGTTTTTGCAATTTTGTTCATTTGTACCTTTAAAATTATTTTGGAAGAGTTCGGAGAGTTCTTTGATGCAACATAGGGAATGTCACATCTTTTGTGTTATCTAATCTTTTATAATCCTTTTATGCAGTTGGGCATCACACACACACATTATTGGCCCGAATTCCTGGCTAATATTGTTTCTGTAGCATCGTGCATTCGAGTCCTGGTACTTCAAAAGCACGTCATGTACAGGGTCTTAACTCCTTTGCGTTTCAGACTGCGCTCTCTCTCTCTCTCTCTCTCTGTTTACTATTCTCAGTAATCCCAGATTTTTAGAGATACTAACCTTGGCGTTACGTCGCACACTTGGTTTTTCCTTTTGATACGTACTAAGGTTCACATTTGTTGATGCCTCGAGTCGCTTTCTAAAGTTTCTATAACTATTTTTGTTGCTATTTTTTATTTTTTCTTGCGAATATGACATCGTCGTTGGATTTCAACGAAAGTGACACTGAATGAGAATATTTGACGAAACCTATGAATACGACATTGACTCGGTTACTGATTTATCTATTTCTGATGAAGAAATGGAACACAAATGACAATACACTTATGGGATGCATGGGGAAAAGCCCTTTCTTCTAAGGAACATTTCAACCAGTTTCACAAAAATTTATAACATTAATTTTCCCATTTCTTAAAGTTTTTGGAATCCAGAGATTTTGCAACTTAACATTTTTAATTTTATACAATGCCAATAAAAGAAAATCTACGTTATAATGTTTCCTGTGTAAGGGCGCCCTTCTCCTTAATTATCAGCGTGTGCTAGAGGTGTAGGAATAACGGAAGAACTAGAAGCAGCCATGATCTTAATTTGACTTTATTAAGATCTTAAAACTTAAACATCTATCAGATTAGATAATAATAATATATGAGAGAATCTACGATGACTAATATATTACCGAAATAACGTAACCCGGACCACTATCAATAACTAACTCGCCTAAACTCAATTCCAATACTATCACAGATCCTAATATTAAATAGTCCCTCCTACCTTAATTTCGATCAACCGATCCGATCTTATTCGAAGTTGTGTATTTACTGGAGTGCAATGGTATGCACATTGACCTAATGGCTCTATGTCAAAAATAACTTCTGTTGGCTGACACTTAATCATTCTAAAACCTCTTTACGCTTGAATCATTGATTATCATAACATTCCTCAAATTGCCACACTGCTTACTGTAACTTCTGATATTTAAAAGTTTCCTAATGTGCATCTTTCCTTCAAGCTCCACTTCTTGGGTTTGGTTGGAAAATAGTTGCCATTAATTCTGGCCCCAAAGAACCCAAAGGACATGTTAATGAAAAGACGCGTGAGCCAGTCACACCTGTGCTGGTTACACTGGTTGTACACCTAAATAAGCCATGTATCCACATTAGGTTACAATGGGATTTTGCATTACACATAGCGCATGTATCCACTAGTAGTTACATGGTACGAGCCAATACAATCCCAGAAGGGGACAAGAATGGCTTGGGTCACATTACAATTCGGACAGGGAGGGTAAACTTTATGACCCGCCACATGCCGTTGAGCTCGAATATGTCTAAAGCGAAGCCCCGCAAAAGAATAGTTTAATCTCGCCTACTGTTTGTCCCAAACAAAGCTGCTCCAAAATGGTTTCCTTTATACTACTCTTGTTGTCTGCCTTCAGGATGAACTGATATCTTGTTTAACCTGGGTAGCAATTTCTGAAAAAAGTAATGCAGCCACCATGTGTAGAGCATTTATGAATGCCCTCACGGACCAAACCATCTACAATCTCATTCCCGGAGACATTCACGTGCGACGGTACCCACTGAATTAAGATTTTATCTATTCTAATAAATGTTATCTATAAATTGGGTTTTATTTTCATTTAACGTCAATGGGAAACATACTTTTTTGATGACGATTTCGGTGTCTTTTGTGATGAAAAAGTGCTGAACGATTGCTGTATCTATTCGAATAAATGTTTTCTGTAAATTGCATTTTATTTCTCTTTAACGCCCACGGGAAACTTATTTTCTAAATGTGGCTGGAGAAATAATGCAAGTGTTCGCTTATTGAAAATCCGCTTTCAATAGTTTCTAGAGTAATAGACTTTGATACATTTCTTTTACATTTTATGATAGTCTTAGAATTACATTTGAGATTTGTATAAAGAAAATGTCATTGACTCCAAAGCTTAATATTTTTATTTAATGCAAAATAATTCAAAATGTTTAAAATTTAGATAAATATTGTCTTTTAATTACAATTTTGGAAAAATGGCAAATGCTAAGGATTGTCATCGATATTTTTCATCCCATTTCTGAATGATATAAATGAAATATCAAAAAATCGGCAAAATTATAATTATTGTACGTTCATTTTAATATCTAAAATCAAACATTTTCGCTTTAAGCAAAGTTTTAAGATTAATTGAAAACTAAGAAATATAACATCGCTGAAGTCTGTGTAAATGCCAAAATTCTTAATTTCCTTTTATTAATCATGAAAATATTATTTAAAAAAATTCTGTTAGTTTCTTTCTGCGAATTTATTTATTAAATTGACTCTAAAAGAAAAACATCTATTGTTTCTATTTAAAGTAACTATTTATTTCTGATCGTGTTTTGATAAATTAACGTTTGCTTATGAATTGTTTGTCATTTATTTTAAACCCTACGTACAATTTTAATTTTTAAGTTTAGAATTTTAATTCATTTGATGTAAGAGAAATAAATGAATTGTTTTCTATTTCGAACATTGTTATTAGGTAAGGATTTCTAATATCTGAAAAAAGAAATTTACTGAGAAAAAGTTTTTTTTTTTTGTTAACATAGCTGCATAAATGCTAAATTTATTCTTTGTAAAAGTAAGTAGCAGTAGCATTGCAATAAGAGGGCTATTAAACAAATAGTGGAAGAGTAAAATTCTTCTTCAATGGTTCTTTTTTCCTCGAATTTCTTGGAAAATTGCAACTTTGTTCGCTTTGTAATTAAAGACTAAACATTTGTTTTTCTAAGATTTTATTTTTTGATAAAATTTAAATACAATCCTTCGTTATTGCTTAATCCGATATTGCGTAAAAGTTGTTATTCTCTAATTTTGAAGAAGAAAAGAAATATTGAAAAGTTTTAATTCGAAACGTTGAGAAATTCATTTGTTTATAAGTACTAGGGTTAAAAAAAGACTTAAGTTATGCTTGAAGGGTATTTGTCAACGTATGAAGACCAGTTTTCTTAAATAACATGCGATTAGTAATTTTAAGTTATTTTGCTGATTCTTATGACACGTAAATAATGAAAACACAAATCAAGAAATTATATGACAAGTTTCATTAATCGAAATGATATATATTAGGTAAAACTTGATTGCAAATGTACTGGAATTCAAAACACTATATGTAATTCAAAGCCATATTTTAATTATTTTTTGCACAATTTTTTAACACAGTAATAAAAAGGCAATACACTAAGATATAAAATACATTTACACTTACCATAAATTTAAGTTTGATTACCCCTTTTCTTCTAGAAAATTTTATAAAACGTATGGTGTTCCTAACAATAAACAGCTAAAAAAAACAGATCAATGTTAAACTTAAATTCCTTTGTTTATTACATTTATCCTCTTTTAAATAGTATGTATAAAAAAAACTGAAAGATAAATATACATTCTTACATATATAAATGCTTGAGATATAAGGTCTTAAGTAAAATAACTTCTTTGATAAAAATAATACAATCTTCATAAAAGCTTCACTTAAAAGTTTTAGTTCTTTTACTATTAAAATAATGCTGTTTATCGGATATTTACAATTCACCACTTCTATAGCAAAAATACATTCCTTGTTCTCTAACTTGTTAATTTTTTTTTTTCTTTCTGAGTGCTTGCGATTTTTTTTTTCTGCGCAAAATACAAAAGAGAAGAAAAGAAGAAAAATCGAATTACAGTCAAACAGTGTTTCAGAAACGTAAGCAGATGTCTTAAGCATAGAAATATGTATTGAATACTGTTAAAAAATGCATCTAATGTAATTTTCTTTTTAACAACACGTAATAGAGAAAAGTTGTCATTCAATAGATGATAATAATGAATGGGGATGATGACACTAAAGAGACGAAATGAGATATTTAGACTTTACAAAGAAAATTTGTGTCATTGAATTCTGGCGATAGACAGGGTATTAAAGCATTTCTAGTCATAGTGCCACAAAAGATTCATCGTGTTGAGGGTCTGATGCACGCTAAATTTATCGAAACTCAAAACATCTTCAAATGGAGTGCCAACTCAAGTGTTTTCCCTGTCACTTGTCGTAGTTCAAAATTACGCATTTCGTCTCCCAGATATTACTTGTGTTGCTTCAGAGAATGATGTTAATAATTATTCAATCAACGGAATTTTGGTATTCAAGCATAGTAGCGTCGAATAAGAAAACCGTATTTTCCTTCTGTTTATGCAATTAATTTATTCTAAAAATTCGTTCTAAATTCAATGGGACACTTTTAGTTGTAGTAGCATATTAACCAAACCAATGTATTTGCCACAGATGAACATTGCATATTATATTCAAAGATTTATAATTAGTTACGTAATAAAATATGCATTGGTGAGAAGCATCGGTGCGATTGAGAAATTGTTATAAATGGATAAAACTCTTCACAAATTAGAATAATTAAGAAAAAAAAAGAACGTGCATATCGTTTTAAATCGGTTTGCCCAACTAAATGAAGTGTTGGTATCAACGAATACAAAAATCTTATACACTTAATCTCACCTAATAAATTTATCACAGAACTGCAACGACCACTTCTCCTGAAAGTTTCAACCAACAAAAGACAGGGATACAATCATTTATAACGACTGGCCCGAATATAGGAATTTCTTTTTCGTTCCAATCATCTAGCGCGCCCTCTTTAGAACTGAATTGTGGCCGCGGTAGCTGAGTGGTATAGGTATCGGACCGTGGCTTGCCTTGCCACGAGTTCGAGTCC
>BMAV01024863.1:207911-233393 GCA_019973955.1 Trichonephila inaurata madagascariensis
ATGGGTGTAAAGTTCAAAGGCTAACTTGGCCAAACCAACAATGTTTAGCTTTAGGTTTGCTGCAAGAAAAACCAAACAAACAAACAAAAATCAATAATCATAGATAAGTTATTTTGTTTCGTATAATACAACTTTTCACAAACTGTGAGACGCGCCCTTCCCTAGTGGGTGTGATAACTCTACCAGGGGGGGGGGCGAGCCTATTGAAAAGTCGAAAAGAAAATGTTATTTAAAAAATTATTAATTTACTGAAAGTAAACAAACAAAATACTTTCTGATATAATAAATAAAAAATAAACATTTACACCTATATAATACACTTTTAAATTTATCAGCACTGTACAATGTATATTTTATTATTAATTTAACAATACTAAGTTAAGAACAAATTTGATAACTCTCAGTGACCCCATGGGCTTGTACTAAAACTCATCTTGATAATTAGTAAGGTTTATAATTAATTCCTTCACTGTCGATTAGAAGTTACGCTATTCTCTCCTCAATGCCACAATTTTCCGTAGGTGAGCGTATTTTAATGTGTTTTTGAGGGGGAGGAGGAAATAAATAAATAAATAAATCCTTCGCAAACACTATTAAGGTCCTCTTTTTGCATTCCAAAGCCTTCGGAATAATTTTATGGAGAGCACTGCACAGAAAAGATCGTACTTTGGAAAGACGTATATATACGTTCATAAAATTAATGTTTTGACTGAGCGAAACGTTTATATACGTCGGTGGCACTTAAGAGGTTAAAGTTGTAATGTAGCTTCATTGTCAAAGTAGTGAATTCAAACATTGTTGTTTCATGGAGGGGGGCGCGATGAAAATGATGATTGAATAGTGGGTTGCGTATATTGAAATTTTGAGAAGCACTGGTATAATAGATTAATAAACAAACATAAAAGAACAAGAAAAATTTCATGTTCACATCTGTGTAGATATTAAGTAGGAAAAAAGCATGCCTACTCTTCACTGAATGGATGTGTTTCGGCAATTTCTAAGGACCCTGGATTAATATTAGACATAGAAGTGTGCTGAGTGAATATTGCTGAGTGAGTATAAAAACTGAAAAAACGTCAGAACCCTCCAAAAAATTTTGAAACAAGTATCTTACATGTGTAAGAGTCACAAAGGGGCAGTATCAAATAGGGAAACTGTCATTGCTTACAAGATTTTTGAAAGATGCGAAGCAAACCGTGGTCTTCGTTATACATCATATTAAGAGGATGGTGATCAAAGGATTTAAGGTATCCGACTACTTGCGACAACTGTTTTTTGAAAAAAATGAAAATATGGGGATTTTTTTGTGATGTTTAGGTTTATTTAGTATATTTTAAGCAAAAAATCGTAAAATTGAAAACAGAAAAAAAATTTATTATTAAAATGGGAAAAAGCTGGTAAAAATGTACAAAAAATTACATAAACGGGGCTCTCTCTGTATAAAAATGTTTCGAACAAATTCTCAATTTTTGAATTTTAATGTGTTACTTTGTTATTTATGTTTCAAATGACCTTCAGGATAATAGATATTTTAATTTTTACAAAATCTAGAGACCTCTATTTTAGTGGCTATATGAAATTGCTTAAAAAAACAGTGTTTATATTCACATAAAGGACTGTAAATTTTGAAATAATACAGTGACTGATAAATCAGAAGTACAAAATACTTCTACTTTTATACAAAACATTTACAAAAAGTTTATTTAAATTATTTTCAAAACTTTTTGAGCTACCGCTATCCGCGTTTGATTTTTTCTAAAAAAAAAACTTATTTAGCGTATAACGCATTTTAAAGTTTGACATCTTGTGTAAAGTTATGGCATCTTCTTTAGTTAAAACACTTGTAGTTTTTGTTCTAGTAAATGGAAAACAAAAAGCTTGGTATTTTTACTAAGCTAATAAGATGGTCTATAAAATAAAATCATAAAACAAATTTGTCAATTTTTGAAAAATATATCATGATTTTAGGATAGTCGGATAACTTAACTAATGAAAAAAACATGTGTGGGATTGATAGTGTAGTTAAGTATGATTACATAAAAAATGTGTAGAAGAGAGTTGTTCTAGCTTGCTTAAATTGAAAAAAAATCTATGAAAGGCTTAGGGAAAAAGGCAAATTCACCGACTGACTTCAAAATTATTTTGGAATGGCAATTAGAAGTATTGTCGGCAATTTGTATAACATGTAGATTGTGTAGTTATTTTTCATTATTGCTCTATGGACAAAAAACCTATACATGGCCAATGCTCTTCTGGATCCAATTCTTGGTGCAAGTACCTAAAGTCTCCAAGCAAGAAGGAAAGTTGTACAAACGTAGGATACCTGGCATATCAACTGTTGTGATGAACAGTTTAAAAACGATATATATGGATTAATGTGACCAATCACTCCATAAAAAGTGTTTATATGGAAAGATCCAAAATGCCAATGAAAATTTTAACTGCCTTTTGTGGAGCATAATTCTAAAAGAAACATTTACTGAACTTTTGGCATTACAGTTTGGAAAACTTTTAACTGTTTTTCAGTTTAATGATGGGTCTAAAGGGATTATTTCCGTGTTAGAGCATTTAAAAATCCAATTGTGTTGTTTCGTTGTGAAAGAATTTTCAGATGTTAACGAAGAATTATTCGTACAAGGAAATATTCCTTGCCAGCTGCAAAAAGGAGAAAAATAATCAAATGGTTTCTTAAAAAAAGAAACTGTGTATTGTCGGAGAAAAAAGACGTTACGTATTAATCAGGGGAATTTTAAACCAATATGTAAAAGTATAAAATTATTTCAAACTTTAAAATGTGTGTTACACGAAATGTATTTTTTTAGAAAATTCTCAAATGAGAACGGTGATTGCTCAAAAGTTTTGAAAATAATGAATTGAAATTTTTTGTGTATGTTCTGAATAATAGTAGAAGTATTTTAACCATAATATTTATCAATCGCTGTTTTATTGTAAAATGTATACGTAGTCCCTTATGTCAATATAATCATTGTTTTTTAAGAAATGTCATATAAAAACTAAGATAAAATGTTCTACTTTTTGTAAAAATTAAAATATCTCTAATCCTAAAGAGGTTATTTCAAAAAACTGAATTAACAAAGTAACACATTAAAACTTAAAAATTGAGAATACGTGCATAAACATTTTATAGAATGTTGGACCCTTTTATGTAATTATTTGTAAATTTTTACCAAATTTTTCCCATTTTAATAATCTTTTTTTTTTTTCTAAATTTTAGGATTTTTTTATTAATTTACTAAAAAACCTAAAAACCACAAAAAAAGAAAAAAAAAATCCCCCAGATTACCATTTTTTTTCTTTTTCAATTGTAAGTATTCAAATACCTTAAAGTGTTATATAATTTTACGAGGAAATTTGTGTTGCAAATTTCGTTGGAATGATATGGACGATATTTATTTAAAACGAATACCATTGATTTTTTTCTGTTTAAAAAATCTTTTGGTAGAAATTAAACAAATAAGAAATTTTTTGACTTAGAATGTTGCACTAATTAAATTCTGTTCTTAAATTTAATTTAAGAAAAGCAAAAAGAACATTTCAGATTACTTCTGAGTTATAAAAAAAAGAAAATATCCTACTTTTTTTTGTAAATGAACTCCATTATAGTTGTAACTTTTATGCAATATATAAATTATTTCACTTAATAATCTTTTTTCAAACTACTTATTTTGGATTTGTTGAAAATTAATTTACTAGCGTTCATTTATAGGTTTTTCTCTATTGAAAGATAAGAAATTGAATGAATTTCTCTGAAAAGAAAACATTATAAAAATTTTTTTTAAAAAAAAAATGATTTAAAAAGGTAGATTTATAGAAGAAAAACCACCCTTTAGTTTTTTAAAGTGTTTTTTTTTTCCGAGAGGAATTACGTAAAAAGGAAATTTTCGTTTCAGATATTTAATTTTGTTTTTCATGTTTTTAAATTAAAAAGAAGGGGAAAAAATGAAATTTCTGGATTCCATCCATTGAAAGGATTAGATCAAAAAATCTCTTTCCAAACATTGACATTTATTTAAATTAATAATTAATAAAAAAAATCTTTTTTTAAGCTAATTTTCGAAAATCAGGTTTACTTAATAGAATCATTTTCACAAAAAATGACTTTTGCTCGAAATATTTTACCTGAAATAGCATTATGAAGTTCTCCCAAATCTCAAGCCGGATAACTTTGAGATTTCTCACTCTTTGCTGTTTTCAAATTGAATTTTTGTTTTTAATTAATTAAAACAAAAACTAAAGGAAAGAATATATTGAAGAGATTATATATAAAGACCAGCGTTGTTAAAATGCAAGATGTTGTCGTTTGTTAAATAAAAAAAATAATAATCAACAGCTGAAAAAAAACCATTTTATTCTTTTAAAAATTTTACCAATTTATTTAACGTACATATATAAATCTATCAACTGGTTTTAATTTGGAAGTTTATACTACAAGTCCAACATAAATGATTCCTTCCTTTTGAGAAGGCTATGTTTTCAAAATTATTACACGTACACGTATGAAAGATATATGAAAAGAACCAAACAAATTTAAGGTATCCGACTACGTTTGGAACCGTTATTTTGCAAAAGCGCATAAATGGATACTTTTCCTGATATTTAGTGTCGCTTAGATTAGAATACATGTATACAATTGTTTTGAGGACATTTTGACAAAATAATTTATTTAAATACAATATTTTGGCAAAAAATTAATTTAGAATAACCTTTTCTCCAAATTTTCTCCTTTTGTGAAAAATGCTTCTATTATAATAATATTTTGCCTGTATATAGGTCAGACCTTTCTACAGAGGATCAACTAGAATTTTTGAAATGTATCTTAGAAGTGGGTTTATCCATATTTTACGACAACAAAGGGGGAGCAATTTTAAGAAAAAAAAGCCGATCATTATACATATTTTATTTGGTTGTAACTGAAAATAATGTGAATTTTTCAAAAATCATAGTTGAGCCTCTGTGTTAAGAGGTCTGAGTTATATACAGGGAACATATTATTATAATAGAAACATTTTTCACTAAAGGAGAATATTTTGAAAAAAGATTATTCTAAGTTAATTTTTTGCCGAAATATTGTATTTAAATAAATTTTTTTGTCAAGATGTCCTTAAAACAATCTTATGCATGTTGTCTAATCAAAGTGACACCAGATATCATGAAAGTTATCCATTTATGCGTTTTTTTTTAAATCACGGTTCCGAACTTAGTCGGATACCTTAGGCTTGTTCACTATACTCTTTAGATATTTAGGAATAATTGGGGAATGAATATTTCGCCACGAAGTTAATATTCAGCGAGGAATCAAAGCTCAACTTACCTGGGAACGTAAACTGTCATAATGTGCAGTTCTGGAGCAAGCTAAAACCACGAGCAGTGTTGAGAATTGAAAGAGATTCGCAAAATGTGAATATTATCTGCACAGTGTCACGAAAAAGATTTATGGACAATTTTCCTTAAGTAAGAAAACTATATCCGGTAAACGTTATCTGGATATGTTGCAGTTGTGGTTCCCGCAACTAAGTGCAGATTTTAGGGAATTTGCCTTCCATCCAGGTGAGGAACTTTTTAATTGACATATCGTCGGCCTAGTTATGAGACTGCGTAACTCCACCGTTGTTACTGATTTGATATAAGAATGCAACGCGCCAAGGGCTTTTTGGCGCGATTCCTTAATCCTTTTGTTTTGTCTACGCCATGCCTCAGTACGCGCTCCGCTTTTAATTTATTTCTCGATCAGTGTAATCACTACTTTTTTTATTTCATAATAAAACTAGATTTCGAAGGGAGAGGTGGAGGCAAGATTTTAACATAAAATAAATACAACAGAAAGTAATATTAATGTATTACACTTCCTGATTTAAATTATTTACACTATTTTAAGAGTTCATTATACAAAATTTGTAACAATGTGTTACTTTTGCTGAGCAGTGATCAAGCGGAAAAAAAAAACTATAACAAAAAACTAACACTAATTTACGTTATCCCCATGGCAACCACATTATCGCAGGTTAAAAATATCAAAGTAAACCATATTGTAATATTATCGCCTATCTTGGCGAACATAAACAACAACTTGGCGCTTAGCCCTACTGTATCAAATTAGCATCCCAGATGGAGTTATGCAGTCTGATAATTAGACCGACGATATCTCAATTCGCGACAACCTAAATGATGAGCATTCGCATCACTAGATTGAGCGTATTGATGATAATGGGCTAGTTTTGTTCCCCTGGCCTTCTGAATCTCCTGATTTAACACCCAGCACATTCTTCCTGTTTGGGGTACGTTAAGGAATTTGTTTACGTATCACATTATTGAAATCCTTTGTGGAGCTCAAACAATTGACAGGACTATGCAACACAAAATGTATGGAATGATTTCTATTATCGTCTAGGCGTGTGCAGCGTCACCAAAAGGTGCACATATGTACATTTGTAGAAGATGTACAAACTTCACGAGTTTGAGGCTCTTTTCATATACCTGAAATAAATGTAATAATGAAAGTATGGCATTTTCAAAGAGAATGAATCATTTATATTAAACTTGTATATTTTAAAATAAATCTAAGGATTCTAGTATACAAAAATTTGTTTCTTATTTAAAGTCCTTGGATTATAAGAAATGCCGTATAAAATATATTTCAATGTATTTGACAGAAAAGAACACCCCTTTCCAAAGATCCTGAACCGAAAAAAAATCCATTTTATTGAATTTGAAAAGGTTACGTGCATGTGTATTGTCCATTAAACAAAAAGTTTCACAAAGACATTTTATTTTGAAGATAATTTTATTATTTCCTTTGTAGTAAGATGGGAAATCAATTATGAGTTTATCTTAGAAAAGCTTCTTCTATAAATTTAAAATTGCTAAGAAAGAGAAGCATTCACATTTTTAATATTTTTGTAAAAGCTTATTTATACATTTTCCGTTATGACGATATGGAAAAGAAATATTCCTTTTTGGTACAAAAACCCAGTTTTTATTTGGGTAAAGGTCTAGAATGCTAAAAATATAGTTTTACAGCATAAACCATTTTGATGTAAAAGTAAAAACAAACAAAAATACCGCATTAGTATTTTGCTGTCGCATTTTTGGTGCACTTCAAATTATTCCGTAGTTTTTTTTTCCAAGATAAAAAGTATGCACTCATGCATATTTCAAATAATAATGCACAAAATATAAAAAAATATTCCTCGCACAAGCAGAAATGGAAATTTTTATTCATATTTCAGTCATTTTCTTTAAAGGACAATTAGCACTTTCTTCCTTGGATGTTATTTATAATTGCTTATACTAAAGTAAAATTTTTTGTTTATAATGCAAAATGGGATTCTACAAGGTAAACAAAAAAGTTCTTGCCGTTTGCGCGTTTCCGATGAAAGAAGTGAGAATAATTATGCAAATTCGTGTATGAAGTGATTGAGAAACCATCAGTCGAGAGTAGGATTATTAGTTTTTATAAACGCAGGTCCATTGCTCATATGCATTATGAATATGGTTCCCTTTAGCATGATACACTTTAAATAAACGTTTAGGCCAAGCTAAAAGAGCCTTTTCGACTATTTTTGGGGATATTTTTCCAATTTTCTATTTGATTGCATTTTGAAGCTTTTATATATAAGAAAATTAATATTTAAAAAGTAAATTAATTCCACTAAATTTAAATTCTATATTTTTTTTTCAAAAGAAATAAGAAATATATCAACTTATCAGGTGGCTTTTTAAAAAGCATCTTGTAAGAATAATTTCCTCATACTTATAAGGACAATAATTATCAACTGTTCTTGATCTTGAATGCCTTTTCAAACAAGAGGGCCGAGCAAAACCTTATCACAAAATAAGCAGCTTTAATTTTTGCTAACCACATTTCAAACTCCATTTAAGAAAGCAATTTTCATATGAAGTAAGAAAAAAGTTAATGATCACAAAATTATTAGATATAAAATTAACTAATTAAAATAAAATAAAAAAGATAATAAATCAATTTACAAAATAAAGGAGCAAAAAATAAACAATTATCCAATTATTAAAACTAACAATTATCCAAAATGTAAATGAAATGCAATTAGAATTTCAACAAAAGTCGTTCGACTAAAACAGTGGTAAAAAATGATTAAGCTTTGCGATCATTTTAGTTTCTTTATTGCATAATAAATAGCATCAAAAGCTTTGGTACATTTACGATGTCCTGATCCACTCATGTCGGGGCAAATTCATTACGGTCACATGATAAAAAAATTCACGTGTATTACATTGAATTCAAAAATGACATTAATCTTTTAATTGTTGTTGCAATTGTAAAATAAAAAGGCAGTTTTGTATTTGATAACTTTGTAAAAATGGGCAAGCAAAAACTCTTTAAGAAAAGTTCAAAATTAAAAGCACATAATATAAAATTTTTTTTTTTTAAAGTCTTCCTACTTAGGTCAACAAACAAAAAATTTTATTTCTCTCTGTTACTTTCATAAAATAATTACAATTCATATAAATATGTATTTACATATGAAAGAATTACAATATTAAGTGGCACTTAATTTTTATTAATTATCATTTAAGTATCAGTGTCATCCAAAACAATCGTGTGTATAAAATTTCAGTTCAACTGAATACTTTTAAAACTTAAAGAAAGATACCTTGTGAAGTTTTGACGCAAGTGGCTAAAATAAAGACAATGTGACTGTATATGTAATTATTTTAATAATTAGTTTTAATCACGATTAAATTTTATTAATCATTTTTGGGGTATTTTCTAAGTATTTTCGTCCAAAAAATCATGTACATAAAGTTTCAACTCAAATGAGTGCTTTAAAGTGTATTTTTTTAACGATTGAAAATTTGAACAAGACATATATAGGGATATTGTGAACTAATATTCGGAATTGAATGAAAATTTCGCTTATGTTATGCGTGTTCGCTTAAATCAAGTGCATTTCGCTTATCTACGTGTGTTGTTGATAAAAATGTGTACTTTTTAAATGAAAGTTTCGGTAAAAGGTAAAAATTGGAAACAGTGAGTGCATTAACTGATTTGCTTGAAGCATGTGATTGCATTTATCATGCGACTAAGACGTCACATAAATTTCTGAGCAGGTTAGCTAGAAACACGTGATCGCACTTTTATGAATAAGATGTGATATAAATTTAGACCATTGTGTGATTCCTAATGTGAGGTTACTGCCCACTGTTATTTGACATGGAGCTATAATTCTAAATCATCTCTTAAAATTACGTGCTTATGACCTATATTGAAAGCGATTTTGTTTATGTGTTTGTTGTAACTAGTCCATTTTGCAACTTTCAGAAAAAAATAAACTAAAGAAATTTTTTGATAAAACCAATATGCATGCACTTTTTTCTTTGATATTAAAGACTCAAAAATTTACTTATTAAATATCTATTTTTTAAAATTGGTTTATTAAAAGAAAATAAAAAAAAAGATAATTTAAGTTTTTATTTAGTTGACTTTTAAACACTTTAATGTTTTTTAACTATAAAATTACAAAATCAAAAATCGCAAAATCAATAAACTTTTTCAGAACAAAAAAAAAAAAAAAAAAAATTAAATATCTTACTTTTTTTTAAAAAAAAATTCGGATTTTTTTCTTAAATGATAAGCCGATTAACTGAGATTATCAGGAAAATTTAAGAATGTGAATATTTTTTTTTTAAGCAAAAGTTTTCGGATGTAATTTAACCTCCAGAAGATACTGGTTGTGATTTTTTTCTGATGTTTTGGAATGATTCTTGTAGTGAGGGTTACTACTAATGCGTCTGCTTTAGCTGAGATCCATAAAATCTTCAACTTCATAAAATTCTTGGCAGAAAACGCGCTACTTAAAAGAGTGAGAAATTCCATGGTTGATAAGACGGCATCAGGAAAGTAGTTTAAACAGCATTGGTTGTATTATAATGCATAGATAAATGGTAAAATTTTGATGAGAAAGAAACGTGGGATTTGTTAAAACGTAGACAGAGTTATTGAGCATCGATCAACGATGAAATGACAATATGCTATTATGCAGAATGAGTCAATCCCCGTAGAAAAAAGTGTAATTTTCTAAAGAGGAGTATAAATCGTAATTGAAACTCTTTTTGATTACATAGTAAACCAAAAAAACAGCAACTGAGAAAGAAGAAAAAAATCTATCCTGAAAAATATTGTATGCGCCAATCGGTGGAGAGTTATTAAAATACAAAGCATATGAGCTCAGTCTTTATGAAAGCAGTAACAAATTAGGTATCCGACTACGTTCGAAACCGTGATTTTAAAAAGGTGTATAAATGAATAATTTTTATGTTATTTAGTATCACTTATATTAGAATACATGTATAAAATTGTTTTAAAGACATTTTTTGACCAAAAAAAATTATTTAAATGCAATATTTCAACCAAAAATTAGAATAACCTTTTTCAAAATGTTCTCCTTTTGTGAAAATTGCTTCCATTATAATAATATTTTGCCTATATATAGCTCAAACCTCTTTACAGAGGCTAAGCCATGACTTTTGAAAAATTCACATTATTTTCAGAGTTATAGCCACAATTGAAATAATTATCGGCATTTTTAACTTAAAATTTCTTCCCTCTGTTGTCGTATAAAACATGGATAAACCCACTTTTAAGTTATAAATTTCAAAAATTCTAGTTGAGCCTCTGTACAGAGAGGCCTCAACTATATATAGGCGAAATATTATTATAATAGAAGCATTTTTCACAAAAGGAGAATATTTTGAAAATGGGTCATTCTATGTTCATTTTTTGTCAAAATATTGTACTTAAAAATAATTTTTTATTGTAACACTATCCTTAAAACAATTTTATATACATTTTCTAATCTAAGTGACACTAAATATCATAAATATTATCCATTTATACGATTTTGCGAAATCACGGTTCCGAACGTAGTCGGATACCTTAAATCAACGCTAACCACTTCATACTCTCGCATATCATTCCGCGATTTCCACGGGAAACGCAGATGTAACAAAATTTCAGCAACCCACTATTCCCGGGTGTATACAATTTTTCCCACTATTCAACTTTGCAACCCGGGCTGTTGCTGTTTATTTTTTCATTTATATTTTTATGATATGATTTAATATTTTAAAATAAACTGTTTCACAGTTTTATTTATTTTTTGTGTGCTTATTTTAACTCTAAAATGTAGATTTAATATTAGGCTGGGGAAAAAGAAATCCATTATTTTTTTTTAGATGGCTGTAGTACAGAGCTTCTCAAACTTGCAATATTTGCGACCCAATATTCCAATCGTAATTTTCATCTCGCCCCCCTCCCCATACGATAACAATGTTTTTTTTCGATAATACTTCATTTTGACACTAAACCTACAATTTGACTTTAACCACTTAAGTGTTTCTAGCGTATATAAACGCCTCGCTCAACTAGTAAGTACCCTTGACGTATATATACGTCCTTCCGAAGTACAATCTTTTCTGTGAACTGCTATCCGTAAAATAATTCTGAAGGCTTTGGAATGCAACAAAATCACCTGGACAGTATTTGTAAAGGATTTACTTATTTCAGGGTATTTGATTACGTATTCCTCCCCCTCCCCAAATGCACCACATACGCTCGCCTACTTGTTAAACGGTGTTATTGGGGAACGAATCACGTAATTTTTAATCGGCATTGAAATAATTAATTATAAACCGGACAAATCGTAAGTTTTATATGCAAAAAAATTAATTTTATATATATGAAGAGCCCATGGAGTTTCTTGTAATTATTAAACGCGTTTTTAACTTAGTATTGTTAAATTAACTATAAAATGCATTGAACAGTATTGATATATGAATGTATTTTGTTTACTTTGAGAAAATTAATAATTTTTTAAAATAATCTTTTGCTCTTTGGGCTTTTCAATATGTTCGCGCCCCCTTGTGAGATTATGACGCCCCCCCTAGGGGGATGCGCCCCACAGTTTGAGAAACATTGCTGTAGTGTCGATATCTCGTGAAGTATCAATAAAATAATTTCAAATTTACGCTCGTTGTCAATATGGCATTTCACACCAAAAATATTATTTTGCTGTTTTTTGTTTGGTCCATTCAATTGTGAGTTACAGGGTGTTCAAAATGGAGGTCACAACAAAGAGAAAATACGGTACATTTTTTAGTATTTCTTTGATAAAGGCGAAAATGCTAGCCAGGTGATTGAAATTGTGAATGGTGTTTATGGTACCGATATGTAACGACTTATTACGAGTAATTTTGGTTTCATCGATTCCGTTCTGGCATTTTTTTTATGTTAAAGTTGCCCCTCACACAGACAGGCCCGTAATCGAAAATGTCGATAAAATCACAGAAATAATCGAAGTATACCGGCATGTTAGTAGTCGTAGCATCTCCCAGGAGCTAAAGATCGACCATAACACACTTTTAAGCCATTTGAGCAAAGTCGGATTCAAAAAGAAGCTCGATGTTTGGTGTCACACCAATTAACACCAAAAAACATGATGGATCGAATTTCCATCTGCGAAGGCATGGCCAAGCGAAATGAAATTGACCCATCTCTTAAACGGATGGTGACTTGGGATGAGAAAAGGGTCAAATATGACTATATTGTGCGAAAGCAATCGTGATAAAAGCGCGGTGAAGCAGCTCCAATTGTGGCCAAACCAGGACTAATATCCAGGAAGGGTTTACTGTATATTTGGTCGGACTGGAAAGGAATCATTTAGTATGAATTTCTTTCTTAGGGCCAAACACTAAATTCAGATCTCTACTGTCAACAACTGGACCGTTTGAAGTTAGCGACTGACCAGAAACGGACAGAATTTCCTACAGAAGAGGTGTTTTCCTTCAGGACAATGACCCACCACATACGTCTATAGTGACTCGCCAGAAACTTTGGGAGCTTGTTTGGGAAGTTTCAATGCATCCACTATATAGTGCAGACCTGGCACCAAACAATTACCACCTTTTTCTCGCATTGAAAAACTTCCTGAGTGATCAGAAATTGAGCTCAAGAGAAGATTATGAAAATCGATTACTCGAGTTTTTCGCCAATAAAGGCCAAGACTTCCATGACAGAGGCAATATGAAGCTACCTTTAAAATTGGCAACAAATTATTAATCAAAATGGTACATATTTGACCCAAATTGGACAATCCGAAACATGTTAAATAAAGTTTTGAATTTCGTGCAAAAATAATGGATTTCTTTTTCCCCAACCTAATATTTAGGTTTGAAATACGTAATAAAAATTACGCAATTTTTGAACATGCTTTGATAAAATAACTACGCGGTGAGAGGGTTAAATATTTTACAGTTTTGATGTCACATATACAATGGTTGAATTGGGAATTTTGAACCTGATTACTGATTCTCGGAGGACCTATATCAGGAGATAGCCTCATACAGCAGTGCTTCTCAAAGTTTCAGTATTGTGAACCAGTATTCAAACATAATTTTCATCGCGCTTTCCTCGGCACAATATCTATATATTGAATTTAATAATACAATATTGTGCCTCTAAAGCTATAATACGACATTAACCTCATAAGTGCCACCAGCTTATATAAACTTTTCATTAAGCCAGTGCGTTAATTTCCTCGGACGTATATATACGTCATTCCGAAGTACGATCTTCTCTGTGCGCTGCTATATATAAAATTATTCCGGATGCTTTTTAACTCAATAAAAGGACATTGACAGTGTTTGCGAAAGATTTACTTATTTCAGAGGAAAATTTGCTTATTTATGATCTTTCCCTTTTCTCCAATACACCGCATACGCACGCCTATGTGAAAAATGGTGGCACTGGGGAACGAATAAAAAAACTTTTAATCAGCCGTTAAGGGGTTAATTCTAAACCGTTCGAATTATAAAGATAAGTGTTCATTGTTGTATATAATTTTATATATGGCAAGTCCATTGGGTTACTGGTAATTATCAAGCTTGTTCTTAACTAAGTACTGTTAAATTAATTGTAAAATACATTGTGCAGTACTGGTACATTTATAAGTGTATTATATCAGTGCAAACATGTATTTTATTTTTTATTATATCAGAATGTATTTTGTTTGTTCACTTTCAGTAAAATAATATTTTTTCAAAAAATAATCTTCTGTTTTCGAATTTTGAATATACTCGTGCCCCCTTGTAGAGTTATCAGGCCTTCCCAGTTGGGAACGCCCCACAGTTTGAGAAACGCTGTGATACAGGGTATTAATCCATTGTCAAGAAAAATGATCCTTAAGGCGTAGGTGCCAATATTTGTGCAGATAATATGTTAACGACCGCATATCCCTGCATGTACTTACAAAGATTCTCTGACTACTAAGAGGTATAAGAAACGAGATATATATTTGAGATTTTTTTTTCTTTTGCATTTCAGGGTGGCCGTGACAACCGAGTGCTTATGATTATGAGTTTGTTTCCGGTATTGCCAAATTGTGGGTTCTAGATCTAGTTCCGATGAAAACCCATTGTGTATAGAGTAAAATTCGATTCATTCGAGACTTAAATTTCTCGCATTGACATGTTGGGGAAACTTGTTGAGGAGAATTCGAGCCAAAAAAGTGGCATCCTCGTCCTTTGACCGATGTTCAAAATTTAGAGGTACGTAGCCAAATAGGCGTAGCGGTATTTCAAAATGAGATGTTAGTAAAAAAAATTAAATCAAATCTACTTTTTAGGGGGCACTGTTGGTCTTAGTTTTCTTTTAATGAATGAAAACCTTCGTTCTCATGGGTCTCAGCTGATCTAGAATTACTTAAAAAAAAGAGGGTATTTATCTTACCAATTTGCCAACTAGATCTCCTGACCTCTGCTCTATGAAGCATATCAAGATCACCTTAGGGACACGTGTTTTATCTCTCTATCCTTATCCGATAACCACACCGAAGTAAAACACATCCTTGTTATAGAAGTGAGATCGACTGTAACGTTATACTGTAACATTTTCCTATCAATTTGGCTGTAAAGAGGGATCAAATTTCATATTAGACACTTAAATTTTGATAAAACAATGTGGAATTTGAATGTGTTCCTACTTTTGGATCTTTACTAGTAAGCGTTTGTGCATAAAATGACTTTTAAATGTTACTCCTGTTTTCTCATTTAAGGTATCCGACTACGTTCGGAACCGTGATTTTGCAAAGGCGTATAAATAAATAATATTTATGATATTTAGTATCACTTAGATTAGAGAAAATGTATATAAAATTGTTTTAAGATATGTGACTACCCAAAATTCGCAGTTTTGGTGAATATTTTCGAAATTCCTTTTATAATTTTATTTTATAGCCCATACATTTAAGATTCTAAAAACATTCTATTTTTGTTTCTACTGTATTTAGAAGCAAAGTTATATAGCATAATTAGTAAACCAAAATGAAGTTTACAAAACCGGAAGTAGATCCCTACGCAAAATATTTTTAAGATATAGAAATGAAATTTTCAGAACCTGTTTTATTTAGCTCTATCTGTGTTTTGAATCAAAATCTAATCTCTGTGTATATTTATGTACTTTATTGCATTTTTATGAAAAAAAAAAATCATTAATTTTTTTTTAAAAATTCGCTTTTTTGCACAAAATTTGGAATAGTTAAAAAACTTTACAAAGTATTACAAATCTTTTAATTTATAACACATATAAAGATGTAATACACGTACTGTATAAATATTATTTGAGTACATTTATTAGATTTTTGTGTAACTGCCCCTTTTCATCAAAATTTCACTAAAAATGACAAATGTTATAGTCTATAAAACTCTCTAGAAAACATCAAAAAGTTTAAAAAAAAGTCCAAATTAGTTAAGCATGAAGCGAAAGATGTTTTAACCTATAAATATGGTGAATATACAGTTAGTAGAAAATTTTTTATATTGTATTAAAATCTTTAAATGCATTTTTTGGAAAACTATGTTTTTCAATTTTTTGCTTCACGGTAAAGTTCACTAAATGTTTTCTTTTCAAGATATAGCATTGGAATTTTCAAAAAAGGTTTTATTTAGTCTTATCTGCATTCTAGACTATTATTTAATCTATGTGTATATATTTATGTATTTTATTGCACTTTTTGTGAGAAAATAACATTAGTTTCTTGTAAAAAATTGAGTTCTTGCATTAAAAATGACATATTTTAAAAACTTTCAAAATTATTACAAATCTTATAGTTCCAATTATAAATAAGGATGTTATTTATGTACTGTATAAATATTATTCAAATGTATTAATTAGAATTTTCAATACAAGCCTTACCATAACTGCAATTTTTCTCTAAAATTTCACTCAAAATTCCCAATATATCCAAAATTATTTTTCATTTTGTGGAAATTTTACTTGAATTTCTAGTTTTATGCCCCATTTCAACTAAAAAAGTGTTTATTTCGTTGAAAATTTATATATTTCAAAAAATGTGCTCCGAAGGTAATCACATACCTTAAAGTACAGTAAAAAAACATTAGTTAAACATTTTAAAAAACATAGTATTACAGTAAAAAAATTATTTAAGTACAATATTTTGAGACAAAAACTGAAAATAGAATGACCCATTTTCAAAATATTTTCCTTTTGTGAAAAATGCTTCTATTATAATAGTATTTTGCCTGTATATAGCTCAGACCTCTGTACAGAGGCTCAACTAGAATTTTTTATATATAAAACTTAGCAGTGATTTTATTCGTGTTTTACGACAACAGAGGGGAGAAATTTTTAGAAAAAAATGCCGATAATCACATTTCAAATTGTTGTAACTCTGAAAATAATGTGAACTTTTCAAAAATCACATAGTTGAGTCTCAGTAAAGAGGTCTGAGCTATATACAGGCAAAATATTATTATAATAGAAGCATTTTTCTGAAAAGGAGAACATTTTGAATAAAGGCTATTCTAAGTTAATTTTTAGCCGAAATATATATTGTATTTAAATATTTTTTGTTCTCAAAATGTCCTTAAAACAATTTTATATATTGTATTCTAAGTGACACTAAATATCTTGAAAATTATCCATTTATGAGCCTTTTTAAATTCACGCTTCCGAACGTAGTTGGATACCTTAAGCCTATATTCATACAAAATTTCATTAAAATCTGTGCATTAGGGTTTCAGTAACTTAAAGTAGTGAGTAACTTCTCTTAATTTGTGTACACGAGTGTGTATATAAAGAAAATTACAAAGTATATATATATATATAATTTTAGAACTTTAAAATAATTATTGATTAAGGAAAAAATATGTATCAAAGCTGTTAAAATCCATCAATATAATTAATGATTTTCAAAGATACTATTATCGTTAATTATATTCATTTAATGTTCTCCATTAAAAGTGTGATATTTATTTAAAACTTCAATACGAGGCACTTTGTAACAATAAAAAATATCATTATTATAAGCAGTTGTTGAATCAACAATTACGCACAACAGATGGACAATTACTGGTTTTATATCATGGACTTAATGGCCAATGAAAGCAGTGAAAAACCTGGGTTGACTGTTATAACTTTTTTTCTACCTTTTAAAATTCTGGACACAATTCATCAGTAAAATTTTGAGAGTATAACATTAAAAAGAAAAATTTATTTTTTTAATTTTGAAATAAAAGTGATACATCATACTGATAAATTTCTGCAGCATAATGGATAATATACTTACAGTAAGTGGAATGTTTTTGATTTATGTGATTAATTTAACTTACGATATATTTTATAAGCAGATTTATGTGTAATGAGAGCATTTTAAATCGAAATTTGTTCCTACATGGTTTTTTTTTTTTTTTTGATCGAAAATCAAGATATAGTTTTATTTGAACGGAGATGGAAATTATTCAGTAGAAATTCGTTATTTATTTCTTTTCCCAGTCTTTTTAGAGTTCGCGATCGAATAAAATTATTCAAAATATATTTTATTCAGTAATCTTTCGAAATCGCATTTTGCATCGAGAAACAAAATCAATTCAATCATAAGTAAGCAAGGGAACGGTATACACATAATTTTTGATAAGCTAAAGGATAAAAAGAATGAGAATTTTTCCACATAAATTTTATACAATTCTGTTTTCTCCAAAATGCATCAAATTTCAAATTATTATGCTATGCATTTTTTTTTAATTCTCTACGTTTCTTTTCGGAGCTTTCCTTGTAATAGTTGGGAATAAAATACGAATTCGGGTTTTATTTTAGATAGTGCGTTTGAAGCAAGCACAAAATCACGAGCAAAGTCTCTGTAATTGAAAAGAATATATATTTAAAAAAAAAGGAAACACACATTTCATTTTTGTGTACTGATCCGAGGTTCCTACAGATCATGGGATTACAACCAGAGTAAATGACTCAACTAAAATTAATGTCTGATCGTATAGTGGTAACACAATTTTATTTTGAATAACGGCATACTGAAACTTGCATTCTAAAACAAAGTAAAAACTGTACTTATATCTGGGTGAGGGGTTGAGCGGAGTAGGAGACCTGAGAGGGCGGAGTGGTGCTGGCAAGTAATCTAAGGAAAAGAGAAAAAAGCCCCGAGAAATAGCGTGCAAGTGTTTTTAAAGCTGACCGCATTACTTCCGAAACAATCCGCTGCGAATTTATTACTGTTCCAATCCACCACTCTGATTTGCCCAACGGCTACTCACAGTCCGTGTAAGAATACAACCGTGTCCACCAGAGGGTGCAATGAACTGGGAACGACCCACATTCTTTAAGTTAATCCGTGTTTCCTGTAAACAGGGCAGATGCAAAATTAAAATTGTATCTCAGGGATCAGAACTCTCGGCCTCCCATCAGTACGTCAATTCCGTCACAAAATATTTACAAATACTACAACTTAAAATTTTGATATCCAGTTTCTTAACGGGAAAAATATTTAGTTTCACAACCAATGACAAATAATCTAATACAACACGCATAAAACACATTTTAAGATAAAAAAGAAAAAAAAAGACTATTCCGATTTTCATTTAAATGTGTGACTGTGTAACGCACGCACACACACACACACACACATGCAGTTACTCCCTTATTCCACATATTCTTAAAATGTGTTAATAATCCAAAGTAATTTTTTAAGTAAATTTCATTTGAGTATAACATTTGCAATCTCACGTGGTCGTGAGAATAAAAGCGCGCGTAGGCTGCGTATAATCAAACGCCATTTGCATTGACGGTGTTGGACTGTATGCTTTATAGTGGGAAGTTAAAATATTTTTTGCTGCTTCTTAACCCCCTGATCATCAGTAACATCAGATCAAGTGCCATGAAATTAATCGGTGCAGCAGGGGAGGGGGGAGGACGTGTGTGTGCTAAATAATTTCTGTTTGGCCGCAGCTTTGACCACAATGCTAGTTACAGTACAATTTCACTCCGTTCCACTTGCACTTTGAACACCACCTGGGATGCTCCGGCGATCTCCCACTTTCATTTGCTTACCCAACCTGCTGAGATGACTTTCGACGCGCCGATTATTTAGCATGCCCCCTTGGAGTACACGTAGTGTGCATTTACAAAGACCATGTCTTCTGCTGTATTCGAACTCGGGCTCTTAAGCACTGCAGTCATCGTCACTGAACACTATCCCGTCAGTAGCACCCTGACGACACCAAGAACAATGATATTTTCGAGTTATTCATAGCCAGATATGTGCGGTATACGATGTCAACGGCGATGAATGTCAGTAAAGGCCAAAATGGGTGTGGTTGTTCAAGAAAGGTAGGATAACCAGCCTTGATAAATGACGCTGTGGTCCGTTATCTGTAATCACTAACGGTGCGGTAAAGACATTTGAGACCCAAGTTTACTCCAACAGATTTGCTACCGGAATTCCGCGTGCAAAACTTACTATCATGACTACTAATAAATCTCTGTGATGAGAGTATACAAAAAAAAAATATTTCGTTTTTCAATAAATATTTAAACCAGCAGGATGATTGAGTGGACAAGCACATAATTAAATGTGGATTTTAAAAAATGAATGTTGTTTTCGGAAACTGTTTCATTTTTACTGATAAACGGACTTAATTTAAAAATTTATTCCAGTTTAAACAATGCAAAGCATAGCAATACTTATATTTAACATTACAAAAATAGAAGATAAAATATAGAAAATATTTTTCGTAAGAAACTATCAGATTGTTTGATATAATAACGATTTGTAGATTGGAACAACTCTTATCAATTTTAAAGACCGATTGCTTTAACTATTGCTTATTATATACCACTGTCAAAAAATATTGAAGTTTTAACATTTGTTATGATTATTTAAATGAAAAGAAAAAAAAATACACAGACCTAGTTTGGGTTGCATTCTCTCTTTAACTTTCAAGAGTCAATTACTTTTGAGTGAAAAAAAACTGTTCAAAACGAAACTTTTAACTAAGGCTTCCATCTCCTTTTTGTCAACGATTGACACCACTTTGTTTAAGAGAATAATGACAACAAGATAATTATGTTCACTTGCTGAACGGTGGGAATTTTTGTTGAAAAATTAAAAATTAAAGATAAAATTTTATACCTTTTTTCTATGTAATTAAGGTAATTTGGTCAAGCCATTAACGTATATTTATTTGAAAGACAATATTATGTTTAAAAAGCAGTTAAGAGAATATAGATCTAATTTGTGAATTTTTGAATTAAGCCCGACCTTTAAGATTATCCTTTTCGATTGAAATGTCTGACACCCTTTCTTTACGAGACTATTCCTTTTGGTTGAAATGTTGACCAATCGTTTTTTAGGTCTTTTACTTCGGTTGAAATGCCTAACACTCGCTCTTTATAAGAATATCCCTTTCGGTTGAAATGTTGACCAGTAGTTTCTTAGATCTTTCATTTCGATTGAAATGCCTAACACTCGCTTGTTATAAGAATATCTTTTACTGATGAAATATATAACACCCTATTTTTAGGTGACTATCATTTTCAACTAATATATAAATATCTAACCCTCGTTATCTACGAGAGTAATATTTTCAGTTGAAATATTTAACTTCCATTCTCCCTACGATACCATCCCTTTCAGTGAAAATATCTAACACCCGTTCTTTTTAAGATAATCCCTTCCGGTTGAAACATAGACCATCCTATCTTTGGATTTTCCATTTCAGTTGAAATATCTAAAACCCGTTCTCGACGAGACCACCCCTTTCAGTTGAAATAGCTAACACCAATCCTATACGAGATATCCCTTTCGGCTGAAATATCGAACAATTATTCTGTACCCGACTATCCCGTCCGGTTAAAATATCTGGCAACCTTCCTATACACATTAACATTAAGCGATGATAACTTTACTCTAAATAGCTTTCAAATTGTTTTTTCTGAACCTCAGAATCTTACGATAGAGTTTAACCAAAGAGGTTACTGATTTTGAAATTTTATTTCCCAAATAACCGTCGTTTGAAGTACATAATCGCATCTTTTTCAAAGTAATTACTCTTCAAATTCCTTATTACGATGGTTTCATTAATTTGTGATTCTTACTTAGGTGTTGACTGTCTTACTTGCATTTGGTTAAGAAACATTGCAAATTAAGTGGTATTATTTGATTTTGATTTTTTTTTTCAATTCTTGCTATTCGCTCACTCTCTTCCTATATATATATGAGGTTAAGATTTTCAATCATTAATAAAATACTTTCTATTCAGCCAATCAAATTTAAATATTTTTTTTAAACTGGTAGTGGATTACACTTCATATTAATACATTTTTTTTTCCAAATATTGATTCATTAAACTAATTACCGGTTTTCGACGCCAACTTTAAATCATCTCTGTTATTGTGACAATGTAACTGTTGAAACAATGACAAAAGTAAACGTTGAAATTCGGTTTTTCACCCAAACTAGCCAAACCAGGTGTGCATTGTTACAGCAATGCAGACAAATAATGCTCTTTTTTTTTCAATTCTTACTCTTAGTTCCACTCTCTTCCTACACACACACGCACGCACACATACACATCTTGTTCAAATTTTCAATTGCGTTAATAAAATAATTTCTATTCATCCATTCAAAGTAGGAGTTGACTTATTTTATTTTAAATTACTTGTTCATAATTTGTTGTGTTTAACTTTTTTTTTTTCAAGTTTATGCAAAGCCTCACCATTATCATGAATGTTAATCTGTCCAAACTAAGGTTTTGCTCCATTTTGTTATAAAGATATAGTTGCTGTAGTTAACTATATTATGTATAAATAAATTTAATACAGCGCCACGAAAAACATTTTTTTTTACATAGAGAGAGATTAAACCAAAGAAATTATGTTCACATTTAAATAATGGATATATTGCTTTTTAAATTATATTGAGATAGATGTATACTTAACCTTCTATTTTATTATGATTTATCAGATTAAAAAAACTACTTTTACAACTTATATGTATTAAAGTTTAAATAGAAAACGAGCACAATAATTATACGTTTTTGTTTCATTGAAACGAATCAATTTTCTTTTAATCATGTGGAGATAAGTCTCATCCTAAAGACAAAATTTAAGGGCTAATAAGTTTAGTCTTTTTTTTTTTTATCTAAAAATGCTTTAGCTTTTTACAGTAGGAGGAAAAAGAAGTATTTTTGGATATAAATGATAAATGTTTTGTAGAATGGAGCAATTCATAAACCCTGTTTACACCCTCAGCAATAATATATAACACCAGAGAATAGACGCTTTTTTTATACTCATTGCGGTAAATAGAAGTAATGGTTGATTCGTTAGAAAAAGAAGTTACAGAGGCATTATATATATTTCTTATCCGATTGCTCCTAATGAGAAAGCTAATCTTGAACTGGCTACGGCAGATAACAAAGTTTGTGAAAAAACAATACATTTTGGAGATGACTTATTGGTCGATTTACAAACGTAGTTTAGCTTAGTAATTATGATAAGTGGAGGAATGTATCAAATTTGGGCGCCACTTAATAGAGTAAAAATGGATATAAATAAAATAAAATAAAATAAAAACCTTAAAAGCTAGATGTGAGCCATTTTCGCAAATGTTTTGAGATCAGTTTGCAGTGTAATTTTGATATATGTCTTCAAAACATTGGTGATCTTTTGTGCGTTTCTGCACATCTTAGCAATTATCCTTAAGATGGTGTTGAATAAGTTACCATAACTCGTAAATAAATGACTGGTATCAGTGGGTTTATACGTAAGTAACGTAAAAGGTGCACATACTTAAAAGGGTTAAATCGCACAGGTGATAATAACGGGTTGGATAATTTCGTTAAAATATGCATTTAAATGATATAAATTAAAATAAGTTGATATTTTTTAGAATTACCTAAAATTTTATTTAAAAAAAAATTGGAAACGTATAATTTATTCTCTAATAATACGCAAAAACATAATTTTATTTTCCAAAATTAAAGTTAAGGTGGTTTAAAATATTAGATATTTACTAGTAAATTAATTATATATAATAAAAAGTAAACTCACTGATTTTTGGTGATATTTTTAAAGAAGGGTTTGCCACACTATAAGCCTTTGTAAAAAGTTATCGTAAATATCTCTAAATTTGGTGGACATACACTAGGCTGTGTTGAAACTAATTTAACTTTTCAAGTCTGAATTTTTATTATACTCACAATCATAAAAAAATATTACCCTTGACACATTAAATAATGTGCGCAACTATATTGACGGAATTGCCACATATTTTTCGCAAATATTGGCGATGACGTAAATTTCCGTCTTCCTTTGACAACAGCTAACAATTGTCTCAGTTCTTATTGTAGCTGGATAACATGGATGTCAATGTAATGACTCAAATTGAGCTAAAGTGTTGTTTTAATAGATTTATTAGCGGTTTTATTTAATATTTCTGCATAACTTTCTGAAATAAAATTTTTCTCATAGGGAATCGAAATTTTTGGTCATCTCTTTTACTTTAAAAATAATATGAGGCTCAAAAATTCCATTTTTGAAATTTCTGAAATATAGAAGTTAAAAAAATAAATTCTTAAATGCTAAAGGAGAATTCCAAATATTTGGTGGCAAAATATAATTTACTAAAAAGGTTTCAACACTTTTTTTTTCCGAAAGATATTTTCTTCAAATTCTTAAATTATGAAAAATATGAAATGTTAAAAAGATACATACAGAAATAATTAATTGTAGCATATCATAATTTTTCTAACTTTCAATGTTTTTAAATCATAAAACTTTAAACTCAAAAATTCACCGAATACATTCCAGTAATTCGGAAAGTATTCAATTTTGAAATAACGAATAACGAATAAAAAAAAGCCTATGCCTCTTAAGAAACAATACACTATTTAATTATCAACTCATGTATAATTTAGTTTTGGAAACATAATTTAAAAAATATAAGGAACTATTTGCGAAATGATGTATTATATAACCATATAACAATTGTTTTCAAATATTTCAAGAACTGATCCGATTAAAATAAAATATGGAATATTAGCTAGTTAAACAATTATATATCCAATCTTGAAAGACTTGGATTTCATAATGGATATATTAAATTTTAAGGGTAAATAAGTATATATAAATAATGAGTTTGTTAAAACCATAATTTTCTTTTTATCGTTATATCGTTATATTAGAAATAATATTTTTATAAATGTAATGAGAATTGTGAAAGTTTAGTGACAGTTATTTCCTAAAATTTTTGCTTCTCCTTTATGAAATCCAGATTTTCGGGAGTGGGAAGAGAATTGTGATATACCTTATGCTCTATATTTCATTAGAATATACGAGTAATTGTTTGCTTAGGAAATATTCCATAAAAACTAGTTATATGTGACCCTATATTTATAAACGCTCCACATAAACGATTCATGTGATTTTCACTATGTTTTAAGGCCACATCGTAGTTAAATCGATATTGAAGACTTATGAACTAGTATACGACTGACTTAAATCTCTGTTAGTTTTGATCATTAATTCAAATTTGAATATGTCCTGAACTATGTGTAAGACTTGTTGGAAGATCTGAATTTAGAAAAAGAAAAAAAAATATTTTATAAATTAATTATGTTAATTAAGTTAACCTGATCCATGATCTCATGTATCTAATTCTGAATCTAATCTGTGACGAAAATCCATAATGTTAACAAGAGCGTCCTATTTTTTATAGGATTTCTCAATAACGCATTAAACAGAGATGGTATATGTCATGAATTGGGTTAAAAAAAATATAATTACCTTTTAATTTATATTTCTTTGCTACAAACTGCGTTCCTCTGAATAAATTCTTTAAAAAAAAATTATTTTTCTCTCTTGTTTTATTTTTTGATATTGATGTTCTCCTGTTTTAGGTATCAATAGTTAAACTTCAAGATAGATATCTTTCTGTTTGAAAGTAACTAGAGCGTAAAATAAAATATATATATAGATATACATTAATCAAAATTAAGTCAACAAAAAATAAGCGTGAAATTAGTGTATTCTGTACAAATATATATAACATAAATTAGATAAATAAAAATATAATTAAATTTAAATTTTTATTAATTAGATAAACACAGAATACATAAAAAAAA
>BMAV01024863.1:250256-308767 GCA_019973955.1 Trichonephila inaurata madagascariensis
ATAATTGGACCAGTCTCGTTTTTGTGTGTGTGTGTTACACCTCGTATAACAGTGCTTCTCAAACTTTCCCTATTTGCTACCCAATATTCAATCAAAATTTTCATCGCGCCCCCCTTCCATACAATGCCCCGCTCAAACAAAACGATAATTGCCCCTGACGTATATATACGTATTTTCGAAGTACGATCTTCTCTGTGCACTGCTATCCATAAAATTATTCCGAAGGCTTTGAAATGCAACAAATGGACTTTGACGGTGTTTGTGAAGGATTTATTACTTCAGAGAATTTGCTTATTTATTCCTTTTATCCCCCCCCCCAATATATCACATACGTGCGCCTACGTAAAACGGTTGCATTGGGGAAGGGGTTGCGTAATTTTTAACCGGCAGTTAAGTGATTAATTATAAACCGTACAAACTATCAAGATAAATTTTAATTTTTGGATATAATTTTTTTTGTATGACAAACCAATGGGGTCACTGGTAATTTTTAATATAGTTCTTAACTTAGTATTGTTAATTTAATTATAAAACACTGGTGCCGTACTAATACATTTATAAGTGTATTATTTCGTCATTTTTATCACGTTCTTTTTATCACGTCAGAATGTATTTTGTTTATTTACTTTCCATAAATTAATAATTTTCTTAAATAATCTATTTTTTACGACTTTTCAATGCACTCGCCCCCCTTGTAGAGTTATCACGCCCCCATAGGGGGCGCGCCCCACAGTTTGTGAAACGCTGTCGCATAATAATAATTTGATGATTATGTATAGCTAGGACTTCTATACCGAGGTGGAACTGAAAAAAAAGCACATTTGCCCAACAGCAATCGATTTAAATAATGATGGATGTTAGGATGTTTTTTTGTTAAAACTTCTCTACTCTGGCATAATTAAATATGAATAAATCCAACTTAAAATAGTAATACTTTGAATTTTATTTCAACCTCGGTATATAGAAATCATAGCTATATATAGGCAAAATTTTATTATTACAGAAGCATTTTTTTTTAATTAGAGTATTTTAAAAAAAGTCTTTCTTTGTTTATTTTGTTACGAAATGCTAAGAATAGATATATGTAATAAAGTACTTAAAACAATTTTATATATCTATAATCTAATTTAACTAACTCTAAATATATGAGAAAAGTTATCCATTTATACAATTTTTCAAATTTAAGTTTCGAAACGTAGTCAGATACTAAAAGAAAATTATTTTTGCAAGTTTGGGGCATGCAAGTTGTTCTAAATATTTCTAAACTATTAAGATTAAGCTTGATTCGGAGTCCTATATATCCATACGATTTCAATACATTTTCTTTTATTTACATTATATACAAAATATTTATCGCTTCCAGAAACTTTTTTTGAATATTTCACGAACACACACACAAAATGTTTCTTAAGTATTGCATGTGAATATTTGTTTTTGAATTGTTTGTGAATCATTGTTTTAAAAATGTTTGTGTAACATTGTTGAAACAAACATTGCTTCAGAATTTTTTTGAAATATAATTTTCTTATCTGTGGAAGTAAATTAGTTATCCTGAAGTTAGTCGTTCCTGAATTAGTACCATTGCTCCATTTCCAATCGTATTTCCAAGACAGTAGAAAATGGAATATTTTCAGATTACAAATTAGTTAGACGAAAGGAATAACAACAGGATGAAAAATACTCTCATTGAATCTAAAATGAGAAAAACACATGCACATACATTGCAGTTCCCAATTTTATTGAAAGTCCTACAATCCAATTCTAACGTTGAAAAAATGTATTAAAATTTTTCAAGGCAATTAAATATTTTCTTACAAATTAAGGAATAAAAATAAAATCTGTTTTGTATACTTGCTATTTCGAGTTCTTAAATTTATTTGCATAATTAATTAGCGCGCGATAATGATTAAATATTAAAAAAATGCTGATTATAGAACAATAGAAATCCCTCGTAAAATAGGATGTTTTTTTTTTCATTATAAGCGTATATTATTTTTCCCAACACAGTAGAAAGCAGGACGGAGATTTTTTTTTTTTTTTTTTTTTTCATTTTAAATTATATTTGCTCTTTAAACTGCGTCAGTGTTATTACGTATAGGATTTTTTTTTTATTAACACACAAATACTTACGTCAAGGAGTTTAAATAAAAAATGGTGTCTTAAGGATGTTTGTTGAGAACATAAAAAATTATCTCCTACATGTCTTCAATTTTTTCCATTCCTTCTTGTTCGTGTATTTATACAATTTTTCTGTATGCCATTGAAATTTTCAAAATGAGATTTTAAAACAAGTAAGATAAAAAAAAAGTTAATTCCTAATTAGATCAACAAAAAAAAGTTTTATTTTAGTTACTTTTTATTAAAAAGTTATAATTAATATAAATATGTATATACATTTGACAGAATCACAATATTAAGTTGCAATTAATTTTTATTGATTTTTATATAAGTATCGTATTGTCATCCCAAAAAATCGTGTCAATAAAATTTAAGTTCAACTGAATGCTGTAAAACGTGAGAAAATTAAAAAAAAAATTAAACTTTTCACCAAAGTCTCTAAAAATGAAGCCAATGTGAATGTATCTGTAATTCTTTAAATAGTTAGTTTCAGTCAATAAATTATGATTAAATTTCCGTACTGTCATCAAAAATAATCGTGTATATAAAGTTTCAGTTAAACTGAATGCTTTTAAAACGTGAAGAAAGAACCCTGTTAAGTTTTGACCCAAGTTGCTAAAAATAAAGCCAACGTGGCTGTATCTATAATTCTTTAAATAATTAGTTTCAGTCAATTAATTTTAATAAACTATAGTTAAATTATCATATTATCACCTAAAAGAATAGTGTATAGAAAATGTCAGCTTAAATGAGTGCCTTAAAATGTGGGAAAATAACTTTATAAAGTTTTGACACAAGTTGCCAAAATGGTCACTAATTCGCCAAATTGAAGCCAACGTGGATGTGTATTTGTAATTCTTTAAATAATTAGTTTTAATCAATTAAAATTTTAATTAATTGTAATTAAATTATACTGTATTGTCATCCAAAATAATCATGTATATAAAATTTCAGCTTAATTGAGTGCTTTAAAATGTATTTTGTTAACGATTGAAAATTTGAACAAGGTAAATATATATAGAGAGAGTGTGTGAACCAATAGTAAAAATTGAAAAAAAAAAACCTTTATATATGTTGAAAGTTTTGTAGTTTATTTGCAATTTCTTAAAAAATGTAAAGAAAAAAAAAATACCCACAGTTAGTAACTGAAAGAACATGTTAATTTTTTAAGATACTTGAAGTATTCTAAAACAGATGACAATAACCTATTGCATTCTGCACCACACTACAGATTTCTGAATTTTTGAGATGATGTTGATAATTTGAACTAAACTAACATGTTTAGAATAATGGAAATCAAAATTTATTTAATTGATAAAGAATCCGAAACATAATTATAACAATAATTCGAAAGCTCTTTTAAGTTATTTGATGTCTCTGCTGGGGAGATATTTAAATGTCTGAAGAAATTAGCATATGTCCTCTTTCTGCTTTTTTCTAAAGCGAGATTTTAATAGTAATAGCAGCATAAACCCGTAAGATGATTGCCTGTACGCAGACTTTTGGAGGCAAGTGAATATATATATATATATATATATATATATATATATATATATATAGTATAATAAAATAAAAGTGATAAAGTTCCAGAACCTACAATGCTAAAGAAGGAAGAAGTTGGAGTTCACAAGACACAACAGATGTAGATACACAAAAGTCTTCAGACTAAACTGGAGACCTATTATGATTTCTAAAGCTGTCGCTGAATTAGGCCAACAATTTAGGGTTAGCAATGCTTTATGGATCCCACCTTTCCCGTACAGCAGATATTTTCGACATAATAGAAAAAAAGAAAAAAATAGAACTAAAAATTAAGCCTATTTCTAACACGTAGATGATGAACCTGACAATATAGTAAAATGAAATTTTGAAAAAAGAACAATAATAAATCTCTCAAAGAGAGGAATAATAGTTTTTTATCTATAGAAAAAATTAGGATAAAAACTAATGTGTAAAAATAAAAAACTTGGATACCTAAAAGCAACCTTCTACGCTAAGATCCCACGTGAAATGACGTAAAGGATTGGAACATCAACACAAGAAGGAAAAAACCAGGGCGCCACCTGGATAGTTATTTTTCAAATAAATTAACCACTAAGATATTTTAAAATAAGCTAAACATAAGAAATTTTAAATAAAATAATGAGCAAAGTTAAGAATAGATAAAACCAAATTAAAATATATTAGAAAGTAAATTTACTTGGGTAATTATATACTAGATAGTTATAATGCAATTAAAATAAATGCTTAAGATATTTTAAAATATTTAAAAAAATAATCTAAGCAGAAGAAATTTTAAATAAAAAATTGAACTAAGATAAAAATAGATTTAATTTGAAATAGAAATATATTTAAAAATAAATTTACTTGGACATTGTATTCTAAGCAATT
The DNA here is from genome assembly GCA_019973955.1 of Trichonephila inaurata madagascariensis. Classification (NCBI taxonomy): domain Eukaryota; kingdom Metazoa; phylum Arthropoda; class Arachnida; order Araneae; family Nephilidae; genus Trichonephila; species Trichonephila inaurata. Next base: position 254,766 of record BMAV01024863.1, read on the forward strand.
ATTGCAAAATTTCACAAAATTACTATGTTTTAATATGTTATCAGTAACTAAATAACTGTTTTTTTACAAAATTTAAAATAATATTTCTAAATATTGATAGGTTTAAGTTACTACTCAAATGAGTCTCTTTTATCAAAAATATTATTTAATAGCAAATTATTCTTAACGTTTAAATGAAGGTTCAAAAAGTTAGCTGACTCATTATTATACTTAGTTTTTAATAATTTTAAGTAGTGGAGATAATAATTAAAGCTAGGAACAAAGTCTACTATATTACTAAATATAATTAAGTTAACTTTGTATCTAAAAATTAACGAGATTCTTAACTAATATTTTCATTTTCCTAAAAATGCAAGTAAATATTTGCTAGGCAGTTGATAGCTGGTCCTCCTTGTGGAAAAGCTTTAATTTGCTTATAATGAGTGTTATTATGGAAAATATAAGTTTCTTTTATGTAAAACTAATTTAATAATAGAAATATATTTATCATATTTTATTATTCTATTAAAAAAATTATTTGCTCTATGCTATTTTAAGAATCTTAAACATGTCTTCTATATCTATGGAGTTAAATAAATTTTCAAAATCGCAGGTGTAAATAGAAATAATTTTTTACCTTGCATACATATTTATATATATATATATGCGTGTTAGTGTGTGTGTGTACAGTAATACCTCTAATTACGCTATCCCGACTTGCACGACTTCTGAGTAACACGATTTTCAAATCTTGTCGATCTGTGTTTTGTTTGAGTGAGTTGTATTACAGTTGTTTGTAGAGTTGTGTCCCTTTTTTAATCACTGAAACTCAGGCGAAATCGGTGCCAGGGTCTAATGAATGTGTTAAAAGAGTTGATGTTCTTGCAGAAGAAAAATTTATAAGTGGATGGTAATGATATTGAAGATCTATTAGATTATATATAGCACAATCAGGAGCTGATAATCCATGAGCTCATAGAAAATGCTTGAGCAGCAAGAACAAGACATTGGATATCTTGAGTCTTTAGATCCAGTTCATCAAAATATCGAATGATGGTTAGAACTTTGTTAGATTAATTAAAAAAAAGATTCACAAAATTCGGAAAATATAGAATTCAATGAAGAATGTATTTTCTCAAGTAAACAAGAAACAAAAATTATTAGTATGCTACAAGAAATTTTGCGGGAGAAAAAAAATCTTTGAGAACGTAGTCAACTTTATCAAATTTTGTGAAACCATCAACATCAAATAACTTTGGTTTGCTATTTTATATTTGTGTTATCTAAGATTTTCTTAGTCATTTTTTAAAATTATTATTTTCTTTTATTTTTGGTCCCAACTAAAAAGAATTTTTATGTACCTAAGTGCGAAATTATACCCTGACATGTGCGGATATCACTCAATCTCACCTACCCCGTAAGTTCGGGGGATTACCGTTTATATATGCAAGGATAATTAAATTATATCTAAAACAAAATCTCCTATTTAATATAAAACTTTTATTTTCCATAGCCTGTTCCATTAAATGAAACACATAATGTATTTCTCAGAAAAGATATTCTAAACGTAACAACTCCGATCCCAGCTCATTAAATTTTATGGTCGTATATTTGCTTCTGCGCTCTACTTTTCAATAGATAACATAAACTAAAAAGTGTTACTCAGCAGTTTTGAAAATAAGTATACAGCCTAATTAATATTTTTAAAGTCCAATCAGATCCCTTGGCGTTTGTTTCTCTCTGCGAAAGGATGGGACGATTGCTGAATGAATAAACCCTGTGTTTACAAAAAGGTCTGAATGCTGACTTGAAACATCATGCATATATACTAGCCTTTATCCGCACGATATATATTATGGTTATGGTGTAGACTTTATAAGATATTACTTTCTAAGTCGCAGCATATGACATTTGATTGGATTTAAAGAATATCCTTGTAACCATAACCTTTAGATTAAAAAAATAAAAAATAAAAGCAAAAAAAGGACTTGAATTTTTAAATAAAAGTATAATTATATTTTACTTTCCTTAATCTCCAGGAGTTGATTTCTGCAAAAACGATTTGTAGTCAGTCTTTACTCAACAAAATAACATGCTTCCAAATTTCAAGCATGTAAGTCTATTAGTCGGAAAACGGAATTTTTTGTGTATAACACCATGCAACACATCTTGGTAGTTAATTTTCGAAAAACATGTTCTTAGCGGATTTATACCGAACAAAAGAAACATGCCTATCAAATTTCAAGACTCTAAGTCTAATAAATAAAAGACGGGATTTCTACCCCGCATCCCGCCCCCTAGAAGATCGGTTTCCACAAAACTTCTTGGTAAATGTTTACTAAAAAGAAGATTATTTTCTAAATTTTAACTCTGTAGGGGTAAATTAGTAGTAGGTATCTAATAGCTCAAAAACAGGAATTTTTATCTATAAAGCTCCTGCAAACTCACTTGGGAGTTGATTTCTGTAAAACCTGTACTTACGGATCTCTACTCGACAAAAGTAAAATGCTTACCAAATATCAAGTCTCTAGATCCAATGGTTTCAGAGATCTCATGTGTGTGGGGAGGGGGGTACCTTTCTTCTACATAATATATGTCTAAATAAAGATCGTGGGATTATGTTTTTATTTGAAAAAAAAGGCTGTATACTGTGTTTACCATTGAGTGTTCTACCGAAAATAGAACAGTTTTCAAAGATTAGTGACTTTGTACTTAATTAATCAAATTTTTACTGTATAAGTATACATCAAATGAGAAAACAAAATGGTGCTGCTCTTGAACCCAATATTTGTGAGATGCTACGGAAATTACAGAATCGGGATCTCAAATTAATTGTTACACTTATTACATAACCTCTGTATTAAATAATTATAAACTCGTTTGAAATCAATTTTCGTGCACTTCACACCTCTTTCTTGATTTCTGTTTTAAGTTTCAATGCGAAATGTTCAAGATATACAATTTGAAATTTTATTTAAATTAAATCAAATTAGTATTTGAATTAGCTTAAAAACGTTACCATGTATACGTACAAAAAATTTTGGGGATAGAAAGTTTGAATTAAATTAAGGTCACACATATAAACAATTTCTATGTATCTTCATGAAACTCGGTCCATGCAAAATGTCAAAATTCTAAGCCACATGTATCAAATCGAAGTCGCAACTTCAAGATGTATAAGAACATTATTGAAATGATTTATTTAGAGAGAGAAAATACTACTAAAATGCATTGACTGAGAATATTTTCATTTCCTGCTCTGATAAATCATTCTTGATCACAAACCGGTTGTTTTTGTTGAGTCTAATTTACATAGGAAGGAACTTTGTGAGGCCTGTTTGCAAGCTCTTTAGGAGTGCACATTCTTAATTCCATGCAATGTTTCCAGTTATAACATATTTTATCAAGGATTTCACTTATGCTTTCGTGCATCTTCTTCGTATCCCCAGAGTTTTGAAACCCTCATTTGTTGTTTTTTCTGCAGCGGTAGTCTTCTTGCGTGAAATTGAGTTTTACAGACAAAGTTCACTTTTAGGCATGAACTTAAAAAATAAGTTTATTGTAACCTTAGATGCGGTCAAAATTGCCAGAATGACTACTTAATCGTCCTTGGCAACAAATGTGAAGAAAAATGATATGGCCAAGTACATATCGAGAGATCTCTGGGATTGAAACTACTGAAACTTTCCATGAGGCTATATAAGAGAACTTTGAGACACACTTACAACGGTCGAGTCAGTCGAGGTTAGAATTTACTTGTACGTTGTTTGCGATAAGACAAAGATATTTTGTATCTAAGTTCTTGCTAGAGGAACTGTTTTAGGGAGTCGTTTCTGGATCCCCGTAAAGCTTTTTTTGTAACAACTGCTTTTTTTTAACACACTATTATAAGCTTCAATTTGTATGCAACGGAACCTTTGAACTCTATTTTTATCCACTTTAAAATATCAGATTAATTTGAAATCTTGCACACTTGTCAAGACCCGATGACGCTATTTTCATAATTTTGTTCCATTGTCCTCATCAGGATTATCCGGAATAACTATTTTTAGATTTGGCGTCTAATTCCATGTACCATTTCCATATTTAGCGTCTAAAATATTAAGCTGTAGCCTTAAAAGTGCTTTTTATGTGAGAAAGGGGAAGGTGCGTCAGCAATTTCTTTCCATAATACAAACAATTGTCTAGTTTTTCTGAAAATGGAAATTAAAAAAAAAAGACTCGTGCATGTTTGAAAATAAAGTGATGTTCTAAAATGCTAAACTCAGACATAAAGTCTGTTTTTTTTAAATTCTCTTGTCGGATCTGTTTAATGAAACATCATTCATTGCTTCATTTTACCAAAATAGCTGAGGGTTGGTTCAGAGATCTCCGGATTAAATAATTTCTCACAGACCCTTCGAAAGTTTAGCTCTTTTTAGTGAAAAGTATCAATGACTTAACTACTTTCACATGACATATTTCAAACTTAGCTCTTCCAGTTTTCCTTCAGTTCGCTGATCCTACATTTAGGAAACCAGGCCGTATCGATGCACTGATAGGATGTCAATGAGTATTTCAGTTTTTTAGAAAATGACGCATTTAAAATTGATCCATCGATGAATAAATGATAGTTTAAAAAACTAAAGATAAAAGCTATTAATGTAAATCGAACTAAAAAAAGGAAAAATAAATTATAGTTTAAAAAACTAAGAAACATTCTTTTATAGTTAATCGAACTAAAAAGTAAAAATATAATTCTTATTATAAAAATAAAATGATTAATGAGAAAAGTAATGCCATAGTGGTAAAAAAGCGTGGGGTTGTGCCTTGCACTACATTTTTACACTAACTCAGGATTTTGAAATAGAACTTGTATAATAAATTATAACAATTGATATATCGAACACCCCACGCTTTCACCACAATGACATTAATTTTCTCGGTTATCCTTTTTCTTATAAATTTAAATTTTTTTACTTTTAGTTTCGTTATAAAGTGCAAGTCTTTTATGTTTTATAATTCTTTACCTCTCTGAATCACTTTAGAAGACATTTTATTATTAAAATAATCCTCCCCATTCAAATCAAATTCATGGCGGTAAAATTACCAAACAGTAATAAAAAGGGGGGGGACGTAATAAGAAAATGGGGTTAAAATGAGATCATATTCGCATTCAAGATATTCGTTTGTTTGGCCACTGTTACAAGAAAAAATTGTAGGAATTGCGTTTGAGCCAACCTTCATGTAGAAAAGTCATTTTTTGCATCATTCAAGCTTCCTTTTACCTCGATAACTATCAAGTATTGAAGTCTAAATTCATTTTTGGTCTAATTACGCCTTTATTTACTCATTTGCTACTTTTCTCTTGATGAAACAATTATTATTTTTTTAAAAAATGTTTTCTGGACCAGACATTTGACTATGCTAGCTTCCAAATTGTTTGGCAATAATTAACACTATTATGTGTCATCTCACAACGGTGGCAAGGTAATGTGAAGTTTAATGTCGTATTCTATAAGGGAGAAAGAGGTTATTTTAAAGCCCTTATTTACAAACCAGAGAGACATCGGTCGAATGATTGACGTTTGTAGCAGACTATAGCAGATCACGTCATATTTAGAAAGGATCATAAGAGACAAGGACCAAATGCTCTTAATGCTTTAATTGATGTGTTATGTGAGTATCGCGCGCGAAAATGAAAGTATATTTTCCATCACTTATCGTTCCCATTGATGCTTCTCAAATTCTAATAAAACTTCATAACCACAGCATTTTTCAAATTGTGGGGGAGAGTGCGCCCCCTAGGGTTTCGTGATATATTTACTAGAGTGGCGCGAGTATATCAAAAAGTTGAAAACAAAGGATTATTTAAAAAAAAATTACTAATTTACTGAAGTGAAGCAAAACAAAATACATTCCGCCATAATAAAATACATATTCACACTGAATAAAGATACTTATAAACGTATCAGTACCGCAAAATGTATTTCCTAATTAATTTAACAGTAGGAACAAGTTTAATAATTACCAGTGAATCTTTGTGGGCATGTCATAAAATAATATACAAAAACAATATTTATCTTGATAATTTTTACGGTTTATAATAAAAGTCGAATTGTATGTGGCTTTACGTCAAGGTATATTATTATTGAATTCAATTCAGCGTTAGTGCATGGAGCGGGGATGAAAATTATGATTGAAAATTGATTCGCAAGTATAGACACTTTGAGATGCACTGTGCTAACTACAACAAGGCTTCATTTTGAATACGTTATGATAACCATTAAAGTATTTTCTCTACATCAAAACGTATTTATCATTTTTTTAAATTCTCATAACAGAAAAATAAAACAAGTCGTTTAATTACATCGTCCTTTTTTGCCATGCTATTTCAAATATTTGATGCAAATAATAATGAGATAACAACAATATGAATATACATTAAGGGATAAAGTTTACTTAGAACATGAAAGCTATTCTCTCTCTCTCTCTCTTCGGCTATTATTTTTTTTTTACCTTTTCCTATATGAACTTTCTTTTTGGTGATACAAACAAAACATTGGTATTTTTTGGAATCGTAACTATTCAGAATAACATAAACCTGAAAAAATGTCTTCTGACTTTGCGACAATACAACCTATTTTTTAACCTTGATTCAATACTCTTTTTCTATTCACCAGAAATGCGCTGTGCTAAATCTAAATAGCTGATCACTTAGGCTAAGATGAGTGAAAAAAACATTAATGGACATTCTGCAAATGTCTGCAAGTAAAAATATTTGGCTATATAGAAAATGCAATGTATAGCAAGCATTAAAGGATTACGTATCCAACGTGGAGCAATATTCGACTATATGATATTCTGGAGTATACTTCATTTGATTTTTGTATGTTCCTATGGATAAGAAAAGTAACACAAACATTACATAAGTTCCAATGTTTGAATAAACAAAATAAGGAACGAATTTTCTGGCATTAGTGTAAAAGTTCTTAGAAGAAATAATGGTGATTTTTTTTTTCCAAATATATCAACACAAGTTATTTATACATGGTGGTTACTATGTATAAATATAAATCCGTGTATATGTCTGTATATATATATATATAGGTATGCAGGGTATATTCTTAACTAGATAAAATATCTTCACATGGATTCGAAATGGTGCCTCCCCCCAGTTCTGATAAAATGGTTTATTTAATATAAAAAGAAAAATATTTATGTAACACCTTCTCTCACTCTAGTAGATATAAAAACTAATAACAAACTGAAACACATTATCGTGTATAGCGCGGCAATTTGGAACGTAATAAAATGCCTACATTCATGTCTCTTTAAATATAAAATATATTTCAGATTTATTTATGTGATTGATACGATTATTGATGTTTTTCTCATAATGCTGTATATTTTATGAATTATTCTTTTTAACCCACGTTTACTGCGGGGGGTTTTCCCTTACACCCCAGCAACAAAAAAAATTCCCCCCCAGGATTCCAAAAAAATTTCCAAAACCCAAAGTTTTTTTCCTGTAGCTGCACTTTTTTTGGGGTCTTTTTGAACATTCGGGCCCCGGTGAATCCCTTTTTTTTCAAACCATTTTAATGACCTTCAAAATTTTTACCGGGGGGACTGAAAACCCCCCCGGAGAAATTGAGCATTTGTATAAAACCTGCTCTGAATGTTTTAAAAAATGATTAAAATTTTTTTTCTACTTTCTACTATCATTATCTCATTAATTTTTGGTATATTTATTACTGGTATATACGTTTTAAAACTGGTTTATAAAAAAAACATATAATTATGATTTTAAAAAAGGAAAAAATTTTGCATGTTTAGTTTAAATTAATGTTAGGTCTCTTTTTGTATACAAAAATTTAATAATTTTTTTTTTGATGGCCCCAAAAACATCTTATCCCTTATAAATATGTATCATAATGACAATTTTATTTTAAAAATTAAATACACGTTTTAAAAATTTTCCCCGGTGTTCTCTAAAACCCCAAAGAAAAATTTTTAGAAAAAACAGGCGCAAAAGTGACCGCGGGTTAATATTAGACCCTTTACTTTCTGTTGTCTGCTTGCAAATTTACCCCAACTAAATACTTTCCGACTAGAAGAATAAAATAAATAGCCATATTTTCCCAATTCATTATCTTTAAACCCAATTTTGACCTTATCGAACACCAATATGCCCTTGCTTTGAAATCTAGTGTTTCATATAATCTATCAAAAACCAAAAGATCACGCAATGTTTTGAAATCGTCAACTTCTTTTAGTCGCCAATAAAATTTAAAAGTCGCACTTAGACGTACAGAAAATTGAATATGTGATTCATTAGAAAATCGCAAAGTGATTTAAAAATTGTTCCTAAGCATTCCGTATTGGTTGAAAATTTTAAAATACTTTTAATTTTCCATATTAAAGCGATTTCTTGTTCAGTACCTTCAGCTAAAAAAATATTATTTCTAACAGGTTAATTAATATTTTCGATTTCAACTCAATCAATACTTTTTTTAATTGAAAGCCTTTTAAAGTGATTGAAAAACCAATGCAGAACTTCTGGTCTCTGAGGGACAGGACAAGTTTTCCATCCTGGTGGTGCTTTCTCAGAATTTATTAACTTAGTACGACTTGAAATTTCGTCAGAAAATTATAATTTAAGTCTCTGGAGCTCGATCTCCATCTCGACTTGAGTTAGTTTGATCTTTTCCATTTCCAATTTAGGGGGGCTTTCAAAAGGTTTTTTAATTTTTTTACTTTTAAAATAAGTTGAGGGGACTCACTCCCCATCATAAACCAAAAAACCCCCTTTAAGGAAAAAGTTTTTTTTTATTTTTGATTTTTTTTTTCTATTTCTTTAAAAGGGAAATTTAAGGGTTTTTGGGTAGTTTTTCCCTCTTTAAAAGACATTTTCATTTCCTTTTTAGAGACAATGCTCAGGAAAATTTTTTTAAAAGTTCTTAAAAAAACCTTTTTAAAAACTTTTATTTTTCCCACACAAATAACCCCCATGGGTATATTTTCGGGCATAGAAGTATGTTCATTAATCGTGATTATTTTAGAACGCTTCATGTGTGGGAGTATTGTCCAACTCTGAATAAGCAAAAATAAGAAGTGTTACGTAGAACGCAAAACTATAACCACCAGCTGCCACACTAAAATTCTCAAAACTGAACTACTAATGTACTAAAACCAATCAAACGAGTAAATTATAGTCAAAGACAATCAATCACATTACTTCTGGGCAAATATAACCAGTTTCAGGTGGTGCGGGACATAGCTGTAATCACATATCAACTCAGACAAGAAAAAAAAAACGTTTGCTATAATTAATTTGAACAGTATAGCATAATATCACCAATAGGTTTCAATAATACGTAATTACCCTTTTCTGTATTTTTATTTCATTCCCTCATTTCTAGTTAATCTTTTAGCATGTTAAATAATACAAATGATTCTGCAAATGATTACAGACATAATGTTTACCCGAATATATGTATATATAATCAACGATGTTATTTACTTTTCCTTTCTTATATTTGTGTTCATAAAGTAAATGAATTTTTATACATGCTGTGGAGTTAGGCCTTTTAATGCTAGATATTAATCTAGAGCACACTATAATACGATTCCTTTTGTCAAGTGAAATACACATGATGTATTCTCCTGAACAATGTATTTGAATTCAGTTTCTGTATAAGGAAAATGATATAAATGCTTTTGTCGGATGAATAATTGCTTTTAAATACTTATCCGAGACTGATTACCTTTATCAAAGGTTACTCTAAATAAGGATTCATTATTTAGTCTAGTAATGCATTTCATTCAGATATGAATAAATTAAGGTATTCAATTCGAGTGGCGGTATTTGTTTCCAGTATTGCTAATATTTGCGATTATACAGCGCAATATTAATCAAATTCATTCCATTTGTATAATAAGGATCAAATCGGGTTTAATTTAAATTTAATGAACTTTGTATCAGCAGTTCTAACTCTCAAAAGATTAGAGGCTTAAATAGTTTCTTGTAGCTCTTCCAAACACATATACATGGCAAATATTGTGTAATTGAATATTTATGTCTAAAAGAGCATTCGACGATTTTGTTTACTAAAGGCGCATTGAACTTTTAAAAATGTAATCAATGTTTGATGCTCTTAGGTACATGTCCTGATACATATTAAAAGTATCGAAGTATAAATATTTGATGCTTTTTTGCCTTTGCATGTAATCGATTTTTTTTAAGATGGAGAACGTTATGTAATCTGTTTGATTGCTTCAATGAAGAAGGTACTTGCTTCCTTTTCCTGATATATATATATATATATATAAATAAAAGTTGTCATAGTTAAATAGTTAAAGTTGTAATGAACATCCCGTGCCATCCATTGGTGTGAAAGAGTCGGAAGAAAGATTAGCCATGTTCAAAACAAACTATTTAATCACAATTATCAAGAACGGCACAAATTTAATAATCCGAGTTAAGAAATACACCAATTACTAAATAGGAGGAGCAATAGCGAGGTCGATGAGATACTAGAAGTATTAACAGTAAATTGGATCACTAACGTCCTGGCAATAGACTTTCTAATTTAAATCGACCTAATCGAATTTAACACTTAATTGACCAAATCTTCAATTTTAACGTTAATGAAATACGACACGAATTGCCCTCGCCTAGCTTTACGTTAATCAATTATTTCTGTCTTATATCAATCTAAAATCTCTTTTTAACTCAAAAGATTAATCTTTATGAATAAGTTTTGATTTACATAATCACATCTTCTTCGGTAGAAGGGTTTTAATAGATAGAAGTGAATAGACCCGTTACAAAGGGTTACTCACTAGCTTACTCATTATGAGATCTCCTATATTATTAGACCTACAGATATGAGGTTGCCGGTTGGGTGGAGTAGTTATTTTGTAGTTAGCATTCTGCAACTAAGGTTGCGGGTTCGACCCCACTCCATATCGGTGAATTCTCCTGATGCAGAAAGTTGACAGTATCCATGTCGTATGTTTATGTGGCAGGTAAAAAAATCCATGAGTGTATGTTGGCTTGGGTGCTCTAGGCAAAATTAAAATTCCTAAGTACAATCTTGCATCGTCAGAGCTCAGGTGCCTTAGTCTGGGGTGGAAACTGGGAGTCAAAATTACTTGCGCCAATTAGAATCGCCTATACAGTGCAGTACTAAAAATCGATACCAGCTCCTGGGGAATATATTAGTTTTGCAAAAGTGAAAACAACAATCCACAGTGTCATTGAAAAAAAAATTGTAACAAACTTGGTGAGCATGTTCCTTTTGTGGAGTAGATATCTTCTAAAAACGGGTGGCGGAAATTGACTCCCAAGCTGGGTTCCGAGGGGCCAGGAGGAGTTATAGATAAACATTTCTGTATTTGATTTATTAGGCTTGCAGACTAAAATCAGTAAACATGGTTCATATATTGAATAGATCCGCTGAGATCTGGTTTTAACGAAACTGACTGAGAGAGGGGATTAAGAGGCTACAGAGATAAAACAACAACAACCTCTTTTGAACTGTATGGGGAGGGGTATGGATAAAAAGCTCCCGTTCATGATCTCTTAGACGCATGGACCATTGGTACGTTCGGAATGACGTTATACACAACGACCTACATATGGAGCCGATTTCTAATTACATCACTAAACTTTCTAGAAATGTTTTTAAATCTATTGAATCTCACGACAATCCAATTATCAAAGTACAAACATTGTTTACGTATCCTCATCCTAAAATTAAATATGCATACTCTTCAACGAAGTGGAGAAACCCGCTTCACCCCCATAAAACAACAATTTCACTCTTTTCACACACTTAAACAACACAAGCAGCTTCGTTGCATAGCATCTTTCCTTTTGGGTTCATTTGGTGAACTGTCACCGAACTGATTGACTGCCTCTGGCCGTCCCGTTTCCCTTCCTGCCCTTTTCCCCTTCGCCCCGCCGGCGTTCTTCTTCGATAGAACGTTGTGATTGGGGGTACGTTCATCCCTCCCCATCTCCTGGGGAGTCCTGTTGATTTGCAATTTCTCAGTCATATGGTTTTCCTTTTTCTCCCATTCTTCTGGGAATAGGCGCCTTCGGCGCTGGCGCCCGCGATCATCTAATTTTAGTTATTAGACCTACAGACAATCAGACAGATCTTTTACTTCGTAGAAACCTGCTAAGCTCATTTTTCACGGAAATCGACTCCCAATGTGATGTTTTCGCGGTCGATTCTAGATGCCACTGAAGATCAACCGTGCAGAGGGACTAATGCAAGTTGAGGCTCAAAGTCCTTTCATTGGCATGGGGTCGTAGTTTGAAGAGGAGGGGGTCTCTTCATGCGTCATCCTTGTCAAATGACCGGGGATCAAAATTACGAGGTCGGATAGCAATTGCTCTGTAATTGATTTATAGTGCTACGTTAAAAAAAATTTACTCACTGTTCTCATTGGTTCATTTCAAGAATTCCGTTAACGGATAGTGCAATGTAATTCCTAGTCAGTATTGTATAATCAGCTTAATTATCTGACAAATCTAGCTTCGTTTCTTCAATTCTCCTTCTTATCCATTTATATCTTGTAAATATCGAAGACTGTATCCACTGTTCACAGGTACTCTTTAAAATTGTAAAATTCCCATCATCTTCCGGTAAAATTTCCCACATGTTTTTTTAAAATCGATTATCCTTTTTATATTTAAGAAGTGGGAAATTTGTAAATAATTTCAGCACAATCAGAGTCTCGTGTGAGCTCATACTTGATATACATTTTTTTTAAAAAATTTAATAGTTTCGATTTCTTATAAATTTATTTTAGTTTGATAAATAAACTTTAAAAACGAACATTAAAAAAAACTGGATGTGTGTGTGGAAGAGTTGAAACCCAATTGTACATATTATACAACTGTTAATACTCATTGCTCAAATTGTAAAACCGTAATTTAAGGTACTTATGACCAATAATAAATTAATTTTTAAAAAATTCCCTTGCGCCATCTGTTGCAACTTATCTTAATTATGTGAAAAATTTATTATAGCCTCACGAAAAACTTTTTATATAGAGAGGGATAAGGTTTGGGGCAGTATTTTTTAAAATAATTCGCGTCTGAATGATCGAAAGTCAATTGCATATGAACTCAAACTCAGTGGCACAACAGCCCATGAGAGCCAGGGTTTACTGTGTCCATTCAGATACTTTCCAGTGGGGTTGAGTGCATGAGCAGGTGGTCAGTCTGAAGCGAGACTCCCAGTGTTTAAGGCCCCAAGCAAGCATGGTACTCATTTATCGACCCACTGCAGTAGGGATGAAAGGCTGAGTAGACCTTGCCCAGCATGGAGAAAAGAACCCGTACATGTGGTGTAGAAGCGCGAGACGGACCACTGAGCCTTCCAACTGTATACACATTAAGAAAAAAATAGAAGAGCTAAATTAAGTTGCTCATTAACGTGTAATTTAAAATTTCAGGCTAAGAAATTAGATAAGCCTTTGATAGCCAGCAGGAAAATATGCAGGCCCCAAGCAAAGAAGACAATGAAGCCTACCCTTAGTCCTCTTGCATTGGATAAGTCTCATCATGCCCGTTTGGGCCAGTATGCAGCCAACCTATGGAAAGATAAAGTCCTAACTGATGTCATCATTATTGTCCAGAATCATGAGTTTAAAACTCACAAAGCAGTGTTGGCTTGCTATTCTCCTTACTTTGCCGACGCATTTGTCAGACCTGGATTCAGTGACGTTCATTATGTAAGTTTTATAACTTTTATTTAGATCGACCCCGACGAGAAGAGCCTTGGTTCCATTTCGATCGGTGAGCTAGTCTACTTTTGCAAAGGAGGAAAAGATGAAAATGCTAAATGTTATTACGCGGAATATATATGTAATATATATTTTGGCTTTGAAAAGAGGGAAACTAGCGAGTAACAATTGAAAGTAACGATGTAATCACAATATTTACTCCAAAGAATGTAGAAATTTCGAATTGTATATGACATAGATGGAGTGAAGGCTCTTCTCTCGGTAGTTGATATAACATTTTCAATATTATAACTTTTTAGTTTGGGAAAAGAGACAATGAGAATATAAATTTCTTTTAGAAATTAATATATGACAGTATTCAATATTAAGAATATAATAAATGGAATTAAATAATGATAAATAATTGAATGATTATATTGTGATATAGTAATTGTGATTAAGTAACGGAAATTTACCTTGTAATAAATGAGCACAAATATTAAATTTTAATAAGTATTTATCTCAGGTTATATACGTTTTATTTTTATTACACATCATCAAAAAAAGAAAGTAGAACTTTTACACTTATCTGACAGAGAATAGTTACACTGTAAAGATTCTGCCATAAACATAATAACAAAAAAGTTTAATATATATCTGAGTAAAATAACTTTTATATTTTGTGACAATAATAAAGAAACTGATTTGAAGTATGGGAACTTAAGTTCTACAGAAAAAGAATGCAATCACATGGAAGAGAGGAACGCGTAATTTGTTCACAATTTTCTTGCACGAAATTGCTGAAAAAAAATTTATACGATTCCTGAACGGGTAAATAAATATTCATTGCTATAGCGCAAGTGTTGACTTGAAACATAAAATTGATTACTTTTCCGAAAGACTAAAACCTTAGAGATTTGAATTTTTTTATACAATTTCCGAAACCAAATGGATATAAATAACAATCTGCTTCGTTTAGATACAACCAAAAAGACTTAAAAAGAAATGTAAAATGGCATGAAAATAAACTGGTCTGAAGCGATTGTCAAAAAATACAGTTTACATATGAGAAACTCAAAGCTACGAGAATGTACGTTTCTGGATAGTAGAGAAAAATAAAACTTTCAAATCCATCGTAGTGTTTTTCGCCTTTGACATTTAAGTCTCAACTGCTGGAGCCTAGATTACTGTCACAAATAATTTTTGAAAGGAGTATATATTTGCATTAGATAATCTAAAAATGAAGATGAAGTATCCACTTTTTGTTCTGTTCGCTGTTTGACCATACTTATTACTTATTAGAGTGCAGCATACAGCATAGTGTGCAATTCAAAGAGCTAAGTATCTTTTTGCTCTAATTACATTATTTATAAAACAACTCAACCTATAAATCATGAGAATTATTTTCTATTTAATTTGATGTTTTGTTACAGGTTTTATTGTGCATTTTCAAGCAGTTGTTTGTATTAATTTACGAAAATATGAAAAGCTCCAAAGTGAAGTTCATTTTCTTTATTTGTATATAGAGGATTTTTGAGGCATTTTAAAAGATAAATGTTTAACGTGAAAAAAAAAAAAGCTTTATGAATTTCAAGTACAACGTGTGAATATTCCATTAATTTATTTTGCAGACTTCAGGTTAAGGCAGTGCTTCTCAAAGTGTTAATACTTGCGACTCAATTTTCAATCATAATTTTCTTCGCACCACATACAATAACAATGCATTGAATGCAAAAATATATATAATGTACTTTGACGCTAAAACTACAATACTATCTTAATTATAAAGCACTCAAATTATCAAGATAAATATTAAATTTTGTATGTGTTACTTTCAAATAATAGATATTTTAAGTAAGTTATTTTGAAGCAATAGGTATTTTAAATAAATTATATATACTTTTAGGTAATAAGAAAAGTATTATGTTTCTTTCCTTTCTAATTTTTAAATTGGAACAGATGACAATAAAAGTGCAACACACATTTTATGTCAGAATGTATTTTGTTTTGCTTCCTTAGCTTTTTTTCATAAGCTTTTAAAATCTTTTATTCTCGACTTTTTGATATGCTCTCGCCTCTCTCATAGGGTTATCACGACCCCCTAGGGGGTGCGCCCCACAGTTTGAGAAACACTGAGTTAAGGCATAGTGTTAGTTTTTCAGATGTCTTAAGCTGATGTGCCAGCAAATTGAATGCGGACGTGTTCAAAGCGACCCTCTCAACTTTATTTGAATAAAGAACACTGGCAAATTTAAATATTTTTCGAAACCCTAAAAATACTTAACTAATTTTAGAGTTCATACACCACTGCTATTCCCAGATATAAGATGGTTAGCACTCGACCAGTTGATTTGACTCTGGAAAAGTTCATAATGAGATTTATTCAGTCCAGAAAGCCGAAAAACACAGGGGACTTCATAATAAATGCAGATGATACTAAATGTACTGAGGTTGAACATGTTCCAATGAATGAATTTTTCTATTCTTGTTTCTTATCCCAGATGATGTAACTTAGCTACACCATCTTCAAATTCAAAAATAGCATAAGATTTCCTAAGACCTCGTCAGTATTAAGATTCAAACAATTAAGAATGATAGAATGAGGTCTGATCAGTCTCGCCCTTAACCCGTGGTCACTCGCGCCTGTTTTTGCTACCGTCGTTACTCGCGGGGTGTAGAGAACACCCCAAACTTTTAACACGTGTATTCAATTATGAAAATAAAATTAAGTCATTATAATACATATTTATGAAGTACAAGATAAGCGAAACTGACAACGGTGGCAAGTGCATAGAGCGGGATAAGGTGGATGAGTAATGAAAATATATGTAAAAATACAGAAATTAATCAAATGTATTTAAGTAAAAATTAAAAAAAACAGCACTTACTTTCTTACTGCTGATCTTTCCCGAGTGGAGGGTACAGCGTAACAGCAGATTTTAAAAAAAGCCTTGAATGCTTTAGCTCTAAGCGAAATGACCGTGGTTGCGCCGCCATATATATTCTGCGAGGTAATGGCCGAATATACCCATTCGACATCTCCATTCAAAACATCATTCTTTCGTGCGTATAATCCTATTCGCTCATTACATTTAGAACACTCATAATTGGAAGCAATCAATCCTTCTTTCACACACCATACAATCAATTCTTTCTTACATTTCGCAAAGTAAAAAAATTCTAAGGTATATTCACTCACACATGCAGCCATACTTCCAGCCCGGTGCCCAACAACAAAATACGAGAATTCCAGAAATAGTTAGGTTTACCAGATCTAGTCTATTGAAGTAGGGTTACCAAGATGGTGCAATTATCGCCAACCAAAATAATTCGCGCCAAGGGTGTGGGCTCTCGTAGGACTGAACCGGCTATCTCGTCACCATTCAATCCAGTATTGAAAGGACCCATTGAAAGTATATAGAGTGTCTAGAAGAAAGTCAAACCACAATATCCAGAATATTTAGACTTGTCATATACCCAACAGTTATCTTACGCGAAAGGTGCTGTATAGAAGCACGACAGTCAGTTAAATTCAAATGTCTGAAGACAAGTTCAGAAGCAGTGTCAATAAATTGCAATCATTTATATATTGCAATAAGTTCAGACCTAAAAATAGAACAGGAGTTATCATTTCATTTCTTAATGCCAAATGTAGCATCAGGTTTCTCAATGTGCCCTCCGCTTTCAGAGATACCACCGTCGTCCATGCTGCCTTCAGTATAGATTTTTAATGCTGAATGAGGGTTGAGTTGAGTTTGGTGTTTTATTGCACAAGAGCCAGTTTTGGCTATACTGCGCCAAACATTCATAGGTCTGTGGTCTGAACGGGAAAAGAAGAATTGGATGACAAGATGGAGGGTCGAAAATAGAGAAGGATCACTGGGGGACCCGGGGTCGTGACACCCGTGTTTACCAAAAAATACTAAACCCCTTGGTAAAGGAAAAGATCACTAGGGTACCTCGCGATTGTGACACCCGTACCCACCTAAAGGTGAGCCCCCTGAGGGGTTGCCAAATGATGGATGTTATGACGTCACTAGAGCAATCTGTCAAGTAAATTCTTGTGTATCTGACATTCTACATGCCCTTGTCAATAGCTCAGCCTGGAAATCCGTTCGATTAGAGTCGAAATTTTTCTGAGTTTGAAATAATGTGAAATTCTTTTTCCTCCTGTTTGTTACTGTGCAGCCTAGTGTGTTTCTATGGATCGGCACGCTGGTGCTTCTGATCACACACCTAAGCGAAGTTCAATAATTTGCAGCCTAATTATTTTTGCCCTTATTTGGAATAAGTCGCAAAGTGAGAATTTATTTTAAAGTTAACCCGACTGTCCTTTTTAAAAATGTAACAACACAAGAATGCCTTCCCCCAATTTTTTTTTCAACTTGTTTTCAGTAAAACTTATAAAACGTGCAATATTTGCGACCCATTATTCAGTCATAATTTTCCTCGCTCCACTCCATAAAATAACAATGTATTGAGATCAATAATATTAAACTTTGATGCTAAAGCCACAATACAGCTTTAACCTCATAAGTACAACCAGAGTATATAAATGTCTCGTTCAGCCAAATTCTAAATTGCCCTGGAAGTGTACTCCTTCCCGAAGTACGATCTAGGCATTTGATACGATTCCGAAGTACGATTTGATAAAATTATTCCGAAGGCTTTGGAATGAAAACAAAAAGGAATTCGACAGTATTTGCAAAGTATTTACTTATTTCAAAATATTTGCTATTATATATCCTTTTCTCCCCCACTAAAAAACATCACATACGCGCTTTTACGTGAAAACGGTGGCAGTTGGGAGTGAATCGCGTAACTTTTAATTGGCATTTAAGGGATTAATTATAAACAGTACAAATTATCAATATAAGTGTTAGTTTTCACATAATTTTATAGATGACAACCCATGGGGTCAATGGTAATTATAAAACTTGTTCTTAACTTAGTATTTTTAAACTAATTATAAAATATATTATGTGCAGTACTAATACATTTAAATATATATTTATCAATGGAAATATGTATTTTGTTTTTATTATGTCAGAACGTATTTTGTTTGTTTACTTTCAGTAAAGTAATTACATTTAAAATAATCTTTTGTTTTCGACTTTTCAATATGCTTGCGCCCCGTAGAATTATTACGCCCCCTAGGGGTCGCACTGCACAGTTTAAGAAGCGCTGAAGTAAAGCTTCGTCACTTTATTTTGTATCTTCATTGATTTGAGTTTTGAATTTTTTGGTAAATTTTTTCATTTCTGTGTTTTTATAAATTTATTGAAATGGTTTTATTCGGTAATGTATTTTTGTCTTTGTAACTTATTTATTTTTGATTATTTCATGATTTCGTAATTTCTGTTCTGTTATTTACAGTTTATTTTATTTATCATACGTTGTTTGTTTTAAGTACATCAAGTAAGCCCCGTGTAATACTTGTTGTGTCCAGAATTATTTGATCTGTCTTCAATAAAATATATATATATATATATATATATATATATATATATATATATATATATATATATATATAATGCACAATGAAACAAAATAATGTAATGAATTAGTTTTCTTATAAAAACACTCGATATAATATTACAAATTATTAGAAGAACCGAAGTTTGCTCTATGTTGTGTAGTGAAAGATGACCGATTCAGAAGTTATTATTACAGATAATTTCTTAAACTCGTCTTGCGCATGTGTGTGAAATAATTCAAATGCAAGTATACAGTAGAAACGAAAACAATAATGGAAATTTCCCAAATGTCAAAATAACATCTTTCTACAGTTTGCTCTCTTACTGATCCTAGCAGTATCTTAGGTGAATCCACTTGTTTAAATAAAAGCATGTATGTTTTTTAACCCACACATCACTGAACTCTTCATGAAATTCTCTAATTTAAAATTCACAATCACCTCCTCCTTTTTCGTTTTGAATACCTTTAAAAATTGTTTATTTCAATTCAATTCATTTATTGTTTCAACTAAATTCAACCGAGAAATTTAGAAGGGTGATAGTATGCAGCGTGGAGACGACAAATCACCAGATAACATGGGGTCACATACCAAGTTTAGTGAGAAAAAATAGCAAAAACAGTTATGAAAGATATGATGTTGTGTGGAAAATAGGCAGTAATAAATAAGAAATACATTTATTAGACGTAAATCATGTTTACATTACATACAATGCATTACAGCTTGACGCCCGAAATGCCACTACAAGTGATTGTCACAGAAATTGTTCGAAATTGCAGTCGCGTAGGTCGTAGCACAGCCGGACGAAGATGTGTCGGACTCGTTCCAACAAACCCGGCAGTGGCGCACACAAAGGGGAGGTCCTGGGTGTCCGGACCCCACCCCCAAAGCCCTTGATTTTTTCCGATTGGTTAAAATTCTAAGTATATAAAACGTAAAATTTAATTAAATACTTATTAACCCGCGGTCACTCGCGCCTGTTTTTGCTACCGTCGTTACTCGTGGGGTGTAGAGAACACCCCAAACTTTTAACAAGTATATTTAATTATGAAAATAAAATTAAGTCATTTTGATACATATTTATAAAGTACAAGATTTTTTTTGTATTATTCAAATAAAATTATTAAAGTTATTGCATACAAATGAGACTAACATTCATTTAAACTAAACATACAAAATTTTCATTTTAAAACACATAATTTTATATTTTTTCATAAACTCGTATAAAACTTATATACCAGTAATAAATATACTTTATAATTACTGAGATAATGATTGTAGAAAGTAGAAAAATAATACTTTAATCATTTTCCAAACATTCAGATCAGACTGTATGCATATGCTGAACTTCTCGCGGGAGTTCTCAGCCCCCCAGATAAACTTTTGAAGGTCATAACATTCCAATCATTTGAGAAAGAAGGATTGCATCAGGCCTGAAGGTTCAATGACCTAAAATGTGCAGCTACAGAAAAAATTGTGGTTCTGGGCATTCTTTTTAGAATCCTGGGAGGATTTTCTTGTTGCTGGGGGGAGCACAGAGCACCCCGTGCGTGTGATCGCGGGTTAATGATTAATTAATTTAGTAATTAATGCTAATTAGTTATTCAATAATTAGTTTTTTACTGTGCTTTGTTCTAAAAAATCGACAAAATCAAAAATAGCATGATACAAGAATGGGGAACTTTCAACCCCGGACACCCCCTCTTGAAAAATTTCTGTGTACTCTGCTGAAACCCGGTGTGCAACCGATGCCATCTGAAGCGATTACGATCCCTGCAGTGAGATACTCCACTGTAGCCAATGACATCTCCTACACGAGCTGATTTCAGGTGGTCTCAGTAGAAGAAATCCAAGGGATTGAGGTCCGTGAAAGCGAGAAGGCAAAACAACAGGTTTGCCGCATCCAATCCACTTCCGGGATATGTAGCATGGAGATGGTCACTCACCAAAACGTAAAATGGGCAGCATGCATGAAACACATGTTCTGGTGTGTAGTGGATGTTTCTTCCGGCAGCAACACCGGGAGAAGTAGGAAATTTCAATACGTGCAAGTTTCTTCAACCCTACCACACACATTACGCTCCAAATCACCAAATTCATTTGAAAATTCTCGTCGTCTTGCTCTTTTTCCTCCTGACGACTATTACTATCGCGATTTTTCCCGATTGAACGTGGTTTGCAATCTCATGTTTTAGGGTGTTTTGTCGTCCTCATGCTCCTTGCTATCACCCTCTAAATCTGTCGGTTAAATTAATCAACACCCTGTATGTCACAGTTGCTTCATAAGACGGGAGGGAGGGTTCTCTAATATATTAAAGGTCATACAAGAGCACAGAGGTTAATCAAAAGGAGTGACATGTGAGATCTTGTACAGTTTGAATGTGAATTTGTTTCGTACCGTTTATTCCTTTGAAATTTTTATTGTGAATTTATACTTTATATACAAAATATTAAAATTAATTGAATTATACTATTTTTGTTCTAATAATGTATTAAATAACTAGCCGTTACCCACCCACTTCACTGGGTCTTTCCCGATGTTGTATAAATATATACTGTTAACATATATATATATATATATATATATAAAATTATTGATATCTAGCATTAAGAATTTGATTGTATTGAAAAATATATTTATAGCTGTAACACTCGCCTCTTGATATAAAAAGAACAGAAATTATAATTTCTAATTCATATTAATATCTAAAATAAAAGTAGAAAGAATTTTTGGGCTCACTTAACTCAATAATCAATTGGATTTCCACCAAAGCAAATTTCAGTGGATCTATTCTCCATAAAATGAACATGCGTGCTAAATTTCAAGTCTAAATCTAACAGAGCAAAACCGGAATTTTTATCATCCGTAACCCCGTTGAGACCATTCTTAGTTAATTCCAATTCAACAAAAGAAACATGCAAACCAAATTTTATTATTACAGTCCTAGTAGTTCGGAAACGGGAATTTTGTCTATCAATACGCCCTAATAACTTCCCCGATTCCCCCTGGAGTTGATTTTTGTAAAATTCATTCTTAGTGGAACTCTATTCAACTAAAGAAACGAGCTCAACGAATTTCAGATAAATGGGTTAAATTCTAAAACATGAATTTTTCTATAACTCTGTTTAACCCCTCGCAACCTCACTCCTTTGGGGGTCGGTTTACACAAAATTCTTTGTTAGAGGAACTCTATTCCAAGAAAGGAACATACCTTCTAATTTTTAAGCAGGTGGGTCTAATAGTTGAAAAACGGAAATATTTATCTATTACGCCCCTTAATCTCCCTCAATGACCCTTGGCGGTACATTTTCCCTAAACCTATTTTGTAGCGGATGTCTACTCCATGAAAGGAACCTCCCTACCAAATTTCAATTCTGTAGGTTTAATTGCTCAGGAGATATTGTGATTAGTCAGTGAGTGAGTCGCCTTTCTCCTTTATATACATAGATGTTGGGGATATTTGTTCGGGAGTACCTAGAACCTCAACTCTGATTTAAAAAATTCAAAAACCTTCCCGGGGGTATACCTAATAATTTCCCAATTTTTCCCGCGATTGGATGTATGGTTTTTGAATTTTTGAATCTTTCGAGTACAGAGAGACACACATTCATTTTTATATACATAGATTAGACATTTTTAAAAGTAAAAAATATTTAGAACACATATAGAGAAATGTATAGATAATCATCATTGTTTAAAAATGCTACACAATTGAGATAAAACTTGTTAGTTATAAGGTGATCGACTTCGTTCAGAACTGTTAAATTGAAAAAAGCTTATAAATGGATAATTTTTCCGATATTTAGTGTTACTTGATTTAGATTATGCATCTAAAATTGTTTAAAAAATATTATTATAAGAAAAAAAAATGTGTACTTTTTTGGCATAAAAAATACCTTATCTTCAAAATATTATCCTTTTATTTGAAATAAATATTTCTACAATAATAATACTGTGTCTAAATGTTCCTAGGACTTCTATACCGGAGTTAAGGTATCCGGCTACGTTCAGAACCGTGATTTTAAAAAAACGCATAAATGAATAATTTTAATGATATTTAGTGTCACTTAAATTAGAATACATGTATAAAATTTTTTTAAAGACATTCTGACAAAAACAAATGTTTAAATGCAATATTTTGGGAAAAAATTAACGTAGAATAACCTTTATTCAAAATGTTCTCCTTTTGTGAAAAATTCTTCTATTATTATAATCTGTCTGTGTATAGCTCAGACCTCTGTACAGAGGTCAATTTAGGGAATTTTGAAAAATTCACATTATTTTCGAGTTAAACCCATTGAAATAATTATCGGCGTTTTTTCTTAAAATTTCTCCTTCCCTTTTTGTCTAAAATATGGAGATAAACCCACTTCTAAGATATATATTTCAAAATTCTGGGGTTGAGCCTCTGTACATACGTCTGGGGCTATAACATGTAAATATTATTATGATAGACGCATTTTTCCCAAAAGAAAAATATTGAAAATGGGAACTTTTGTCAAAATATTGACTTAAATAATTTTTTTATTGTAAAAATCTTAAAAAAGAGTTCTATTTACATTTTCTAATCAAAGTGACGCTAAACATCATAAATATTATCCATTTATACTCTTTTGTAAAATCACGGTTCCGAACGCAGTCGGATACATTAAAGGAATATTTTTGAAATATTTAATTAATAATCAAATTCATAGATATCTTATTGCGTCAGAGTAGAGCAATTTAACATAAAAACATCAATTATTATTTCAATTGATCGTAACTCCTAAAATAATACGAATTTTTTCAAAAAATTCTAGTTCAGCCTCAGTGTTGTAGCCCTCTAGCTATGAATACACAAAATACCATTGTAGTAACATTTTTCATAAAAGGAAAATGATTTTAGTCATTTTTTTCTTCAATTTTTTTGCCAAAAAGATTGTATTTAAATAATGTTTTCTTGTAATAATATTCTTAAAAAAATTGTATATGTATATTCTAAATCAACTGACGTTAAACATCGTACTACATATTTATACCTTTTTCGAAGTCATGGTTCCGAATGTAGTTAGTCAGCTTAGTCTATGCATATTTAGTACAAGTATCAAGTTTGTAATTTAAATTTGAATTAAGTTTATTTAAAATATAATTCAAATTAGACGCGCGCGCGTATTTAGAGCTTCTCTCCTTCCTGTTATACGTATTTTCGTGATAATAGTCAAACACAAAGTCATCTTAATTACATTAGTGGAATATCCAAGATTTTAAAATAATGCTCTATGAAAATTTAAACATTTTATTCTCTGCGTAAAAATCATAATTACTGGTATTAAAATATACTAATTTATAATATATTCAGACGCACATTTCAATTATTTATATCTAAATGAAACTTCTGAAACTGAGAAATATTTTTCTGCTTTGAAAAGTATTGTTTTGAATAGGAACTCATTACCGACTTCAGGGATTCAAGATGTATTGATTAGGATGAACATGCTCAAATGTTTATAATAGTTAGATTCGAAAACACATTTATAATAGTTAGTGTTTTTGTAATTAACTAAAAAAATGAAAACTCAGATTATGTCAAATAGGAAATGATGATGAATTATTCATCATATATATTTATTTTATGGGATAACTTATAAGTAATTTAAGAGGCATGGTACCATAAAATTTAACAAAATATCGAAATTTTTTTTATTGGCTCATATGATATCTTGAACCATTGTAAACATGCCTGCAAAATTTCAAAACTTTATCTGCATTTTTTTTTTTAAGTTGTGGAAACATTTTTGATGTAGGACAGCAGACTTAACAAAATAGCCACGGCCACATTTCAGATATGCTGCTAGAAAAGTGCATGGTAAAAAAAATGAATTAACTATTTTTCATTGTGCAATTCAAGTAAAAGTTCTAGATTATTGAAGAGTAAATGGATTTGGTGAAGATTAAAATGTTATGTGTTACTTTTTGAATAAAATTAAAACTGCAAAACAGATTCTAAAGCATAAATATTAAATTTAATTTTAATAATTCTAATTGAAAATTAAAAATCTTCTTTGCAAGGATATCAATGAAAGTTAATTAAGCTCTCCTATTTATATATACATGTTACGGTGAAACAGAAAAATCTGGAGAGTGTCGACTTTCACCGGTAAATGTCAACATTCACATTGTCGCTTGGTGTATGTCCGAAATATTTGCTAAATATCGTTATTTCTGACTTAAACCGGTAAATATCGACATTCACCAAGCACTAATGGTGAATGTTGAACATGTCGGGCATTTATATTTTCTCTCCGTAATTCAGTCGCGATAAATTTTTTGCCTTTCTTTCTGAGAGGAATGACCAAGAACTTAAAACACACAGTACATTCAAAATGAGAAAGGAAAAGTATAGAAGTTAAAAAATTAATTATACAGTACGTTCAAAATGAGAAAATAAAATAATAATAAAAATTTACTAAATTATGTGACTCAAATCTTATTTATTGCAACAATTTAAACTTTTATGGCACTTTGAATTGTCCAAGAAGCCCTTGGTTTTACAACTGCATTTATTTGTGGACCACTTCCTTTTGCTATAACAGCGTGTATAGTCTCTCTTGCCCGCCACTTCTCGAATTAGTCGTAGCTGTTTCTCTCAGCAACATTTCTTGAAATTAATCTCATCTATAGAAAATAACATTTATTTAAAAATTATGAACTGATTACGTGTGTAAAGCTGCTTGAGGGTACCATTTTCATTTGCAAATCTATAGGTCGGAATCTTCTATTCCAACAAAACCCCTTAACACATTTCGGTTATCTGTACGACTACGATCGACATCAAGGACTCGTATTCGTACAGTATCACCAATTTGTGCAAGAGCAATTTTTTTTTGAGTTTCGTAACATTTTTGTTGCTTGCAGTAGAAGACTCTTTCACGGTCGCTCTTTTTTTAAAGAAATTGTGTCTTTCAGTCAGAACTTGATGTGAAGACGTATTAGATTGCATGTCCTCTTATCTATTTTTCTTTGGAATATGGTTTTCGGTATGACCACCGCTCAAATTTTTTTCAGATGTATTACCAGTTTCTTAAAGCTGTTCTTCGGTTTCAAAAGTATTGACATTTTCTTCGAGTTCTTCTTCGGTTTCGATATTTGTGATTTGTTCGCTATGCAAAAAAGACGAGGTTATGCCTTTTTTTTTGCTTTAACGCCAAACATGGCTTCATAAGGACTTTGACGTATTCCTTCGTGGTATGTAGTGTTCTTGGCAAATTGAGCAAAAGGTAAACCTTCTGACCATTTATCTGTATCGTTATCGTTCATCCATGCAATTAACATATTTTGTATATCCTGATTTTCCCTTTCAACTTAGCCTTGTGTTTGACTGTGACGAGGCTTTCCATGAACTATCTTAACATCTTTCCACATAGCGCATATTTCGGATATGATTTGATTACTGAATTCTCTACCATTATCTGATTGCAATATTGCTGGACCACCAAATGTTAAAAATATTGAAAGAACATGATACGCTACTTCTTCAGCTCTCTTGGTTTTCAAAGGTTATAGCTGGAGAAACTTAGTTAAATAATATTGATCATTTAACTAAGTTACACTGGTGTGCAAAACTTAAGCAACAATGTAAAAATTTAGAGATAGCCATGAAATTGCAGAAAAGGAGGTCTGGAGATCAGTAGAGGGAACACGTAAGTCAGTAGAAACGTCATGCGTATGCAAATATCAGGAACAAAACGTCAGAAGCGATGTGAGCGTACGCAAAACGCGTGATGTCGGCGCGCTACCAGCAGTAGAATGAAATGAAGGACGGAGACGCATCACCATATTCTCTGCAAGTGCCAGTGAGTCAGTTCGTGAAATATGGCTAGAAGAAATCATCTGGATGACTTCACACGTGGTAGAATGATCGGAAAGCTGGAGGAGGGGCGTACTGTCACCAGTGTAGCTGCAGAGTTCGGAATCAACAAAGTTCGTTTCGCGCGCTTGGAAAGCGTTCCAAACTACAGGTACAAATGTTAGAAAGGTTGGTGTGGCCGCCCGAGGATGACAACTGCAGGGGATAACCGATATATCATCCTGCAGGCGAAAAAAGTTCGACAGTTCCATTGCTCAGAAACTCTGTACAGCAACAGGTCAACAAGTGTAGCGGTTTACTGTGGCCAGACGCCTTCACAAAGGGGGACTGTTTGCCCGCCGTCCTGAACGCTGCCTCCCGTTGAAAGTTGGCCACCGAAGCCACCGTTTACAGTGGGCCAGAGAGCACAAAAACTGGACAACTGATCAATGGAGTCGTGTTCTTTACGGATAAGAGTCGGTTCAGTACCAGAAGCGATTCTCAATGCGTTTTGATTTGGAGAGAGATCGGGACCCGGTTTTATCCCAGTAACATCAAGGAAAGACATCGTTACGGTGGTCCTGGAGTTCTTGTCTGGGTTGGCATTATGCTGAACGGTGGATCTGAGCTTCCCATTTTCGACAGAGGGTCTGTAACCGGGGATCGCTATTGTGAGGAGGTACTTCTTCCCCATCTGCATCTTTTCCGAGGTGCCATTAGACCCAGACTTCATCTTTATGGATGACAATGCACTGCCACATCGCACTCTTGCTATTGAGGAGCTGCTGGAAAGTGAAAATATCACTCGAATGGATTGGCCAGCGTGCTCCCCAGATTTAAATCCCATCGAACATGGGGGGTATGCTTTGGGGAGACGTATTGCCACACGCTCACATCATCCGGAGTACAACCAACAACTCAAACAGATGTTGATTGAGGAATGGACACTCCTACCTCAAGAAATGTTGCACCAGCTGGTTCTGAGTATGCGGACGTGCAAAGCAACCATTGTAGTAAGGGAGGGCATATACCATATTAAGGAACATCTGCTTGTTGTTCTTCCTGTTGGATAGACAATCATGAGTCACGATACTATGCGTTCAATAAAGCTTGTTTTTGTTTGATTCCATACCGTATGTGTTGTATTCCTTTTTCAGCACCGATGCTTTCGTCATCCTTTACGTACATAATACTCTCCTTCATTTCAGAATTTCATGTCTCTCAGATGATTTTTCGTGAAGTTATGGCAATAAGCCCACCTGTTGCTTAAGTTTTGCACACCAGTGTAGATGAGTTGATTAAGTTTAATGATTAAGTTAAATGAGTTGATAATTTAACTAAATGATCACTTCTACCACAAGAATACTTTTGTTAGGTGCACTGTGTTTCATTTGACACTGTTTGCATAAATTTAAATACAACATTACAACTTCCAGCATATTCATACAAATTTGTATGAATATGCTTTAACAATCTGGACCGTTTTGACGAAAATTTGTATTAAAAAGTTATTACAATACCTAACGCCTTTACATATACAGTTATCACAGTTCGTTCAATCGATAGCGTGACTTATTAAAAGCCATAGAAAATGCCAAGATAATTTGAAATTGTAAATATTTGAATAAATTTCATCAAAATCGGTCCAGCTGCTTAGTAGGAGTTTATTCACATACATACGCACAGAAGATTTATGTATATAAAGATATACCATTTAGTGGCTTTTCTTGCCACGCATTAGCAGAATAAATAGCACACCGGGGTAAAACAATTATGGGTTTTAAGCTTTTAATTAATATCTTTTTAACTAATTGCGATATCGGACCGAATTGTGAATCTAAACCATTCTCGAGTCCACTGGAAACGAACACAAAATACTCACCAAAATAGGTCCAGCTGCTTAGGAGGAGTTTAGTCACATACACACACGCACATAAGATTTGTATATATAAAGATAATTATTACTAAATCATACTATATGAATATTATACATAATTACTACAAAATTATATTATAAGAGAGAGACTATTATATATATACTGCATAAAATTATTAATACATGTTATTTTCTATTCTATTATATTGTTATTCATTATTTATTGATTGATCTGGGTTATTCTCATACCCTACATTCTTCTTTTGAAATATATTTCAATGTATTTCAAAACAATTCTTTAAAATTATCTTCCCGACGATTTGATACTGCTAGGCCGCCATCTTGGATGTAATTCCCGCTACTACATGCGCTACTTGCGGTGAAAAAGGAATCACGCCAATCATCGCACTTTGCGCCATGCCCCTTAATATCAAACTTGTTTCCTTTTATTCTTATATATATATATATGTATATCATCCAGATGTTTCAACTTTAATACTGTTTTTTAAAGGAAGTTTCTCGAATACTGGTTAATTATATAATTTACGGGTTTTAATATACTGATTGGTCAGATAAGGTACCTGAAGTAATACTGCATCATCTCATCCATGAAGTGTATAAATGTGGTAATTTTTAGCAGGTTTTGTGGTTTTAACAGCATTTCCTTTAGGGCTAAAAAATATGGATATCATGCAGTGTTATTGGAGGATTCATGACACTAAGTATATAGAAACTTTTTGGAAAGGAAACTTAAATAGATAATTATTACACACCCCACACACATGCACATATTTATATTATACATATTAAAAAACAGCAGTATTTTTTAAAAAAAAATCTGCATTATTAAGGCTTGCTTCATACCAAGGCAGTAGGTAGCGAGCATGGAAAATGTAGTCAGTCACAGTAATAAACTTTTTCTCACAACGGTCTCTGTTTGAATACATTTTCAGCGCTCACTAATTATCACTTTGTTGGTGTGAATCAGTCTTTAGGCGAAACATGACTTGCTTTGTTTAAAAGATCAATCTGATGTACGAGTGTATATATATATATATATCGGTCCTAAGTCCGAAATTGCATTCTGACTCGCTAGGTTCTTTTTTATAGTTCCTTTTTTGTATTTTTTCGATCTTCATGTTTTGCTTTTATATTTTTATTACGTTATTTCTTGTTATGTTCATTATCTATTATTTCTGGTTTTTGAAATATTATACAAATTTCTTTATATATATATATATATATATATATATATATATATATATATATATAAAATTTAGAAAAGAAAAGAAGTAAGTCCATTTTAGAAAAAAAAATTATGATTAATACATTTTTTTCTTTTTTCGCAACTTGGAAAAAAAAGTACGTTCTTACATTATGGTATCCGACTACATTCGAAATCATGATTTTTCAAAAGCATATAAAGGGATAATATTTTGATATTTAATGTCACTTACATTAGAAAATGTATATAAAATGTTTTAAGAATATTATTACAGTAAAAAAAATTATTTAACTACAATATTTTGACAAATAATGAACATAGAATAACCCATTTTGAAAATAGTCTCCTTTTGTGAAAAATGCTTCTATTATAATAACATTTTTCCTGCATATAGCTCAGACGTCTGTACAAGGCTTCACTAGAATTTTTGAAATATATAACTTAGAAGTGGGTTTATCCATGTTTTAGGACAACAGAAGGGAGAAATTTTAAGAAAAAGGATGTAACTCTGAAAATGTGAATTTTTCAAAATTCATAGTTGAGCCTCGGCATAGAGGTCTGAGCAATACACAGGCAAAATATTATTATATATTAGAAGCATTTTTCACAAAAGGAGAACATTTTGAAAAGAGGTTATTCTAATTTTTTGTCGAAATATTGTATTTAAGTAATTTTTTTTTGTCAAAATGTGTTCCTTAAAACAATTGTATACATGTATTCTAATTTAAGTGACGCTAAATATCACAAACATTATTCATTTATACCCTTTTTTAAAATCACGTTTCCGAATGTAGTTGGATACCTTAAAATTAAATTTGATTTCTCTCGAAAACTATTTAACAACGAAGAATGGAAGTAAGTAACATGCCATAGAAAATCATTGTATGTATGTATTTGAGAAAGCGGTCGAGGAAAAAAAAATTCTATGATGCATTGAAGAAAAACTCGTTGTTTATTTTGTGTCTGTTTTTTTCAGTTGCAATTGCCCACAGTTACACCCAGAGCATTTGCTATTCTCCTAGAGTACATGTATACTGGACAACTGAAAGTTACTTGTCAGGAATTAAGTGATGTTTACAGATCTGCCCGTAAACTTGGAATGAAAGGAGCTATGAAAGAATGTGTTGAGGTAAGAGCTATACTACGTACACTTTTGTTGTGTTTCTGTAATACGTATTTTTAGCACCTTAATTTTATTTTTTGAAGATCTTGTAATGATTCTTATAGCAGTTTAATTATTATGATAATAATCATGTGATATCATCAATTATATCATATTTTTGTTATATATATCCTTTACTGGAATATATTAACATTTTTCTATAATGAATCAGAATTCTTGACCGTAAATCTTATAATTACTGCATCACATCTCGATATGCGAAGAGTCCTCACAGCTGTAACCTGGGGACATATCAGTTCATGCTGCTTCCACATGTTGTCCAATTTCATCTGGCTTAGCTTTGGATAGTGTATGCTGTGATAACTGTTTACCAAAAATAAATAATAAGCATCAGGTAGTTGACACATCAGATGAATAGTTAAACCAGGGCAATAGTGAAACACGTGGATGCCTCTAAGAATAGTTAGACTTTGTGTCAACATTGTATCTCGCATTGTTCTTATGTCCAGACCAGACTTGAAAGTAAATAATTGTAGTATGATAAACTAATTCAAAAAGGTTTCAATGGTTCGTGTATGTATTAGAGGAACAGGATAACTTTAATGGTAAATCAGATCAAATCTAACATCAGATAAAAGCCCAGTATGGCGATGAGTAATGCGAGGATTATGCAGTGTCTCTCCACGGTGTGGAGAGATACTGCATAGTGCATTTTGAGTGATTATTGGTTCATATTCGGTGTTCAACGAATGATTTCAGCCAGATGCAAATGGGGTATACAACTATCGGGTGTCGGCAACGTCGTTGATCATCAATGTACCGTCAGGGCTGGTCATTAATGAGATGGCTGTTTTAATGTTTTCCGGACTACATTGTGCCGGTCTCAAAGTCTGTTATGGTTTTGAAGCTCGAGATTGAATTTATTTTCCGGAGTCTCGTCTAGCCTGTAAGGAAGTCTAATATTTTAACTTTATATATCTTCAAAAAGAAGGATCATGCCACGCTATCAAAGAAACATTGAATCATTTGTGTTGAATATAGCCAAGATAAATTTCCAGCCATTGGTCTCTTGTCACCCATGTGGTGTGGGCTTAAAAGTCGGAGATTTGCGCAGGAACTTTAATAGTTCTTCAGAAGTTTTAACCAAAGAGAGGTCAAAGATTTACTTGCCCCTGAATTTGTGTGTGTTTGCATTGCCTTTTCTGGATTTTTTACCCTGAGAAACAAAGTGACCGTTGGGAAAAAATTAGCTTCATAACGTTGAATCAGTCCAGTAGTAAGAACTATCGCATAATTAAAGTAATATTAATAATAGGTGATTTAGTGAAATTCCATTTTGTTGCAGATGACGTCGAGTGTTAGGTAATGGCACATACTGTTGTGATAGTTACTAGTTACTGAAGGGTTCTCAATTTGAATACTCCTCATTCACATGAATGTAATATATTGTCATACGCTTAGTAGCATATGGAGCATAATACTCTCCCTATTGTCCGTTAATCTTTATCTCCAACAGTCACCGATACTCTGCCAACATCTTTGTAACGAGTGTCATTTTTATTTTTCGATGAAACATATTGAAACATTTTACAAAGAAAGGTTAAAAAAATGGTTTTAGGGCTTCTTAAAAATTATTTTGCCCCCCTTCTTTATACAGAACCTATAAATGATGTTGCTCCTGCACATAATTAAAATAAATGTAAAGTGGTAGAGTAAATGATAAAATTTTGGATATCTTATTAAAGTGTTTGGGTGGTAAAAATTCTATGGTGTTGTATACTTTTTTCGAGGTGTTGCATTTTGGACTAGCTGACTAGTTGTTACCCTCCCGCTTCGCTTGTGTATTTCTTGACATTTCAAGAGAATAATTCTTTTTTTTAGGTTATTGTTATCTAAGACCTAGCATTGAGCTTTTAATGATCTTGAAAACTATTCTTACCGTCTTCGCCTCTTTGATTTAAAAGGGAAGGATCTAAGTCCATAAAATAATAGTATATAGCTTGTTTACGACCATGTAGCACGTTCCTTGGAGTTGATTTCCTCAAATCTCATACTTAAGGTATTTCTCTGAAAACTAAGAAAAATGCCTGTAGAATGCAAAGTTTGTACGTCTAATTGATCAAAAACCGGACTTTCTTTAAAATCTACAACCTCATGTGTCGATTTTTTTTAAAAATACGTTATTAGCGGAACTATACTTTATAAAAAATTTTTGGTTAACAAACTCACAAGTTCAAAAATAGTTTTATCTATAATGCCCTTTTAACCTCCGGAAGTCGATTTTCGTAAAACGCGTTCTTAACCGATCTTTATACAACGAGATGAATAAATCTGCGAAATTTCGTTGGTTTTAATAATTTGGAACCTTTCGATAAATGAGTCCTTTTTTCTATGTTCAGTAAAACTTCTTTTTGTGCGGTAGAGGGGTCAAAAAAAATATTCAAATTTCAAAAATATTATATAACAAAAACTTTCGACATACCACATAATTTTTTTCATGCGGTGGAGAGGAACCGCGTAAAAAAAGCCTCAGAAAATACGTCAATTACTCACAAAATTTATTAGAAAGCAGTTCCAAACAAAATGAGTAGTTAAATTACACATGGAACATTTTAAAAACATTTAATTTTTCGTTGTATACATGGAGAAGTTTTCAAAATGTACATACATAATTAAATGCTATTCGTCGTAATCCAAATTGCACACCTTTCTGTGATGAATTAGTTCAAAATCGATTTCGTCACTTTATGATACAACTTCAATTGATTTATTTTTTGGCGTCTTAAAGTAAGTGATAAGTTTTTTCACGAGGTCGGTTGGTCAGTTGCTTGTAAACGTTATGATAACCAGATATGTATGATTTAACCTCTTTTTGGAATTTCAAAATTTTTCAGAATTGGTACATATTTTAAGAAAATGCTTTCCCGACTTGATGGAAAGCTGGATCTGTGCATATATTTTATCTGCTCTCAAATAATTCGCTTCTTCTTCTCCGTCTTTATAATCTATCAAATTATTGATAATGTCACTGCCATTGAAAGTTTCGTCTTTGATCAAGCGCATGCTGCTACGGTGGAAAACAATTTAATGTTAAAAGTCGAAACTTTTATAATAAATAAAAAAGCTCTTAAGTACTAGTACATTATGAAAAATTATTTTGGATAATCCTTTTTTTTCAAAACCATAAAAAAAAAAAAAAAAAAAAATATTCCCCAAAAAAAAAAAATCACTTAAAATGACCGCACAAAAACAGGTTCTACTGTATATCTAGAAAAAAATTATGATATCGTGTATTACAAACTATATTTTAACATATTATAATAATTGTACTTCCTATATGTATTTAAATACTTTTTTTATGAATAGTTATTTCTTATGTACAAGATGTGATCTTTTAGATTGTAAACAACTTTTTATAAAACGCACAATTTTTAAATTTAGGATAAATATATTACTTTATTTTTCAAAACTCATTCCCGTTTGATAAATATACTCGTTTTCTTGGTTTTTATACTTAATTTACAAAATTTATTTTTAAATGTTTTTGCCCTTTCAACATACACAATAACAATTTAAAATTTTGTAAAAACATGTTAAAATGCGAAAATTGTTTTTTACAGAAATAACTACATTGTTTGTAAATCTCTTCTTCCTTAGTTTTATATATATTTATTAATTTTTTTTTTTTCCTTACTTGCAAGAATGTACAATGTAAGGATAAAATAGTGAAACAAATAGATATTTTTTCTCCCTAAAACACATAAAGTTGGACAATCTCATCATCATTCTCCAGACAAAATAAATAGATAAATAATAAGACGATTATACAAACCACCTAGAAATTGTTTGCGTATTAAAGCAGATGTATACATATAAACCAAAAGCTTTTTGAAAAAAAAAATCGAAAAATTTGAGTAGAATCTGTATTTTTGTAAACTTTCACTATTAACGCAATAAAAATATTTTGATGTCGAAATTAAATTTTTTTTTTTCAAATACTTCATTGCTCTAAAAGGATTTTCAAATATAATTTCTTTTTGTTACAACAATGTATCTGAAAAACATTATTTCCCTTTTAAAATTTAAAATAATTTAAACTTTCTATATTTAGTAAAAGTAGGGAAAATTTAAAACTGTCTTCCCGATAACACAAGGAAAGTGACAAATTTTCAAAATAAGAATATTTTTCAAAGTAATTTTTTTTAAAAGTATAAGGTTTTTTTTAAATGTAACAAGGAATACTTAAAAATAATATTAGTTTACAGCAAATCTTTAGTTTGGCTCCTATATTATACTTCTCTCTTAAATTCACACATCAACCTATTCTTTTTTTATGGCCAAAATCCTTTGTTGCAACTCATTCTTAAGATAAATTTGTTTCCATGTCTGAGATACTTTTTCCATAACGTCCCCCTTAAACTCAAAAATGGTTTCTTCTAACCGAAATTTTCTGTTGACGAAAAGAAAGGGTCAAAAGCTGTAAAGCCAAGGGACTATTGATGATATTCCTATCTCGCAA
Organism: Trichonephila inaurata madagascariensis; assembly: GCA_019973955.1. Lineage (NCBI taxonomy): Eukaryota > Metazoa > Arthropoda > Arachnida > Araneae > Nephilidae > Trichonephila > Trichonephila inaurata. The sequence goes on from BMAV01024863.1 coordinate 290,515, forward strand.
TCAGTTTACCAATCAAAATTGACCCACCATGTAGAGGAAATGGTACATGTGAAATCTGTATAAAATTCCTCTCTTTGACAAGTGTGAAAGTTTGGAGAGTGCAGGGTCACTTCAGACAGCAATACTTGACCTTGATTCAAAATTACGCGATCTGTCACCAACGGTCTTCGCGTATCTTCGAAATACGACGTTAATAAACAACAAATCAAAAAGCCAACCAAAAGCTTATTTATAGAGAGTGAGTGATAGTCGAGAGAGAACATTTTCTGGAAGCAGAAATATTTTGGCTCAAACTTAATTCTTTTCAAGATCATCCTGTAAAATTTTCACGTAGTGTCTTTTCAATGTTAGTAGTTTAAGGTATTAAAACATTCACAGCCAGCTGTCTGCTCGAATATCTGGATTAATATTTTTTTAAAACTTACACGGTTCTGAAATTTATTGGACACCTAAGTATGAACCTTCGATGTATCTTTTGTGCCACTAACACACACGGAACATACAATTTCCTCTAAGCCTGAATAAGAATATGTAGGCGCTCCATGGGTGTTTTGTTCAATTTCATACTCACATGCTATTCAATTTGACAAAACAACTTGATAACTTGTGAGGTGATATACAAGTGCCATTATATCACCTTGTGAAATGGTGATAACAGTGCTCGAAAGCATCTGAGGTTATCGCTTAGGATTGTCTTTTGGCTGAGGTTACGATTAAAAGAATCTAAAGAAAACTTTTCTCCTGGTTTATCGACTTACTTGTTCCTTATTACAAAAACCTCAATATTTTTTTGAATAATAATAATTAGTGTACATCTTGTATTTATTAAGCTTTTATTTTGCTTTCAAAAATAATTTTGTGACTGGTATAAGTAAGGTAAATTTTGGAGGTTTTAAAGCTTTGTCATCAAAAGTTTTCTGCGCAACCAGTGAAACAATATATATACATTATACACACACCTTTTTTCTGTTTTTCTGTCTCTCATTCTATACCGTACTTGAAATACAAAAAATGGTTTGCGAACTACTGATTGGAATAGATGATTGGAATTTTGGAAAGAATAAAGGGGAAAATGCTGCAGCATAATAAACATCAAAAAGAGAAATAAATTATAAAAAAACTGGAATTAACCCCCAAACCACACACATTCACAAATCTGCTCAAAATACTGCGTGAAATACTTAAAAATCCACTGAAATAACTAAATCCTTCGCAATCACTTTCAAGGTCCATTTATTGCATTCCGAAGTCTTCAGATTATGGATGGATGTATGGATTTTATGGATTAGCAGTGCACAGAAAAGATCGTATTTCGGAAAGACGTATATATACCTTAGAAGTAATTAACGCTTTGAATGACCGAGACGTTTATATACGTGGGTGACACTTAAGAAAAAGTCGTATTTGAAACTTTATGTGTCAATTGTATAGTATTATCTCTAACTGTATTATTTGTAGGGTGGGGGACGCGATGAAAATTTTGGTCCATATTCATCCGAGTTCAGTAAATGTGGAGAAGATTTGAGAAAGCACTGTAATAAGTCAATTATTATATTATTATTAGAAAGGTAACATTTAAAGAGGCATTCGAAGCTAAAATATAATTGAATCTAAGAATAATAAACATCTTTGTTATTGCCGGATTAAGTGATTCAAATATAATTTCAAATCTTAAAATACAAGTGTATTACCCCGGGAGCAGTCGAGCACTCGATATTAATGGTAATGGCCGCGCGGGATGACTCAGTCACCCCAATCCTTTTCATAATTATTTTATTGTACATGATAAAATATTAAATCCTGGGAATAATTTAATCAAGAGAAAATATACTTACCTACTTTTAAGTACATTTCAATTTTTCTTTGATAATTTGAGAAAAAGTATCTATCAAACTGAACTAAGAAATTTCACATGTGCGTGACTTTAATAAAGAACACAAATCACAGACACTTTTCGAAAACATTACAGGAATGTTTTTTGCAGGCAAACCTGTCATAGGTTGCTCAAGTTATTGTAATTTTATTGTCCTTTGAGGATTGACAAATAGCATGTGGAACTTTTTTTTTTTGCGTCTTTTTCGCATGCGAAGTGTATCTTATCACTAATAGCTTTATATTTTTCTTGATGGAGTTCTTTAGGTAGCATTTGAATTTTTTTTTTCAATTCAAATGTTTCCTGTCCGTCATTTTCCTTAATTTACTTTTCCCAATCATGATTAATGCCCATTATTTCATCAGTCCTTCCTTTTCTTGATCAGTTTTAACTTCATCCACTAGAGAACGCTGATGCCCATTTATTTTTTATCTTCTGTTCATTTAAATTTATAAACTTTAGTAGGCCATACAAAACAGCAAATAAACCACTAATACATTCACAAAGGGAAAAGCGGAGCATGTTAATAAGAAACATTTTCGAACAAATGTGACCTCTTAGTGAACCAAATCCCCCTAATACCTTAAGATTGTAAGCAAAAACAATACCCACTCCCAAAGATGAGGGGAAAATGTGACAAATACTTTTTAATTTCCTTGAAGATTGTCATACAGGAGGATACTGTTAAGGCCATTTGTAACAAATAAGCAATTCCCATTGAATTAAAGACGGGTGACTCTGTGCCCCATGCACCCGCTCCGGGTTAGTAGCCCAAAAACCCTCGTGTAGCTAAATAGTGCGACGTTAATATTCAATCAAACAATCAACCGGGTTAGTAGCATTAATAAATGTAAAAATTGTTTCAGTAATATAAAATTATCTGGACTAAAACATTGAATTATATAAATAATAGAATAAGAATACTTTATAACATATTATATAATAATATATTGTGCAAATACTGTGGGTATATATATTATTTATATGAGCTACATAATCTCCATCTTAAGGTATCAGATTACTTGCGACAACTTTTTTTTTTGAAAAAATGGCGATATTGGGATTTTTGTGTCTTTTAGATTTATTTAGTATATTTTAAGGAAAAATCGTAAAATTTAAAACAGAAAAAAAATTTATTATTATTAAAAGGGGAAAAAACCGGTGAAAATGTACATAAAATTACATAAACGGGGTCCACTCTGTACCAAAAGTTTTTGAGCTAATTCTTAATTTTTCGATTTTAATGTGTTACCTTGTTAGTCATGTTTGAAATGACCTTCAGGATAACAGATATTTTAATTTTTACAAAAACTAGAGCACTCTATCTCAATGACTATATGAAATTGCTTAAAAAAACAGTGATTATATTCACATAAAAGACTGTAAATTTTGAAAAAAAGCAGTGATTGGTAAATCTAAAGGTCAAAACACTTCTACTGTTATACAAAACATTCACAAAAGAATTCATCAAATTATTTTCAAAACTGTTTGAGCAATCGCTGTCCGTTAGAGTGTTTCGTAAAAAACACATTTCGAGTAAAACACATTTTAAAGTTTGACATCTTGTGTAAAGTTACGGCATCTTCTTTAATTAAAACACTTGTAGTTTTTGTTGTAATGAATGGAAAATAAAAAAAATTTGGTATTATTTTTAAGCTAATAAGATGGTGCATAAAATAAAATCATAAAAAAAATTGTCAATTTTTGATAAAAATCATGATTTTAGTGTAAGTTGGATACCTTGATGAGAGGTGTTCAAATGTAGAAAAAACTCGAGTAACAATGAATATTTACATCATATTTATTAATATAAAAACATTTTTTTTACCTAAATATAAAAATATTTAATACATACATAAATTAGGATTCTTTATACAGATAACTCCAATTATATTTAATTGGGTATTTAGTAGAATTATTATAATTTTTTACGTATTATCGCGTTCTCATACGAAACGGAGCACATAGTTGCAAATTCAGCGTATATGACAAATAGGAAAGAATGTTTTCTAACGTATCGAATTATTTTGAACGTTGGCTTTTTTGCAATAATAAGTAAATACATTTTTTCTAATTTTTCAGTGAGCCTGGGGATCTGTCTGTGTTATTTGTGAAATAATGTTTAGAAAAAAAAAATATAAGAAATGTATTACTCTCCAAATAAATAAAGTATATTGAATTGGTATAGATAATAGTACATATTAAATTATCTTTAAATGTAGGAAATCAGTTTCCTCAACATCTGAACAATTGCTTAGAAGTAACTATTCATTCAAAAATAGATATCATCAAGATATCGAAAAAAAATAATCCTTACATAATTATTTTTAGGGAAATGTTAGTATATATATAAATTATCCAAATTATTACTAGTTATTCCCCCGGTGACAAACCTTGAATCATTTGATAATACCTACTATTATAATAGAAGTTGTATTAATAGTAGTAACCAAATGAGATATTTGAATAGATGTTTGCTTTCACCAATAATAACTTTGGTTTTAAAAAGATGTTAAACCATCGGAAAACTTTTAAAAAAAAACACGTAATTTAATTTATCATTTTTGATTTTTTTTTCTTTTTTACAAAAAAAAAAATAACACATCTCTAAAGTGGCTGAAACTATTTTATCCAAACATTTTACATTGAGTGATTGAATATATCATTGTGCACAAAGTCGTTGTAGAGTAAATATAACACTTACTTGTTTGTTTCCTTGGAAAAAACTTTTTTTAATTTAATAAAAAAAACTTTCTTTTTTGCATATTTAAAATTTTAAAATTTAAATCTAATATTATTTATTTATTAATTATTAAATAATTGATTATTTCTTAATTAATAATTTGTATACGTATTAATATTTTAATAATATAATCCAATTCTTATTTGCCAAATACTATTTTTCAGCAAATAATTTATTTCGCTATTTATTTCTTGGCCAACGTAAATTTTTTTTCTGGTAATTGAATAGAATTTCAGTTAGCTAATGCCCTGTAAATAAAATGTTTGCTAATGAAAATTTTCCCCAAATTTAAATATTTGCCCCCATTTTTCCTAAATTTCCGTAAAACTAAAGAAAAAATATTCCACATCGTTAAATGGGGTGTCTGTTTGTTGCTGACCTAGTCATCTTCGTGAATACTAAAGATTTAATTAAATTGTTTTCATAACGACAGATTTTAATTACGCGCTTCAGTAATATTAAATTGGCAATTAGCTATTTGTTTCGAATTTTCCCTTTAACGTTAAAATAACTTCGTAGCAATACAATACGCTTAACTATTTTTTTATGTTAACATACTAAATCAAATCAATATATCAAATAGTTATTTCAACTGGAATAAATGTTAATTGCTTCAAGCAAGCGTACTTTCCATCGTCTTAGAGTCAATTTTCAAATTGAAGTATTTCCATTAAAAAAACCTCTATTTTTTTTTGATTTATTTTTTATTTCCTTCCACTATTGGGGTTACATCTCTCTCTATATATTTCTCAAAAATTTTCGCAAGAAATAAATCTCAAAAAAGCCCGTTGAGCTTCACTTTTACATATACGATTATTTTGGATGGCAGCATAATAATTTATTTATAATTAATAAAAATTAATTGATTCAAACTAATTATTCAAATAATTACATATACAGCTCGTTTTGGGGTTTTTTGGCGACATATCCCAAACCCTTTTTGGGCCTTGCATCAAAAAACTTTTAAAAGGTTTTTTTTCTCACATTTTATAGCACTTATTTGAGCTGATATAATTTGTACTCGATAGTTTTTTGGTGACAATATGATAATTTAATTACAATTAAGTATAATTAATTGACTGAAACTAATTATTTAAATAATTACAGATACAGCCACGTTGGCTCCATTTTTAGCGACTTGGGTTAAAACTTAAAAATATATTTTTTTCTCACGTTTTAAAGCATTAATTAGAGATCAAAATTTATACACACGATTGTTTTCTATGGGAAAACGATACTTTAATGATAATTAATAGAAATTAATTGCTACTTAATATTATGATTCTTTCATATGTATATACATATTTATATTAATTGGAATAATTTCACAAAAATAATTAAAATATAATTTTTCTTTGTTGACCTAAGTAGGATTTGACTTAATTATTATTTATTTATTAGTTTTTTTTTTTAAATTTTAAGATGGGGTTGAGGTAATCGGAGGAGAGTTATATGATACATTAAAGAACTTAAATCTATCTCTTTGTTTGTTCACTCTCACTTTACGCAAGCCAATGGATTAATTTTTCACATCTAAGTCATTCCAGAAACCTCTTGACAAGTAAAAATGTTGCAGAAATAGACCCTGTATTTTGTTTAATACTTTTCTTAAAAGCTGAAATTTTCTTTTTCTGAAGAAATTTAGCTGTCTCACTAATGCGTTAATTATTAAAATGTCAGTGACTCCATTAATTCGCGTCATGCGAAAGGGCATTCTTTGTAAAGACAAATGATATTCACATTATGTGCGGTGTCAATGACATCAGCGGAAGGCGTTAAGGGTTGGAATAACTGTAAGTGTATAAAAAGGAAAACAAGTGAGTTTATAATTAGTACATAGCAAGTAGTAAATTAAAAATTTTTGTCTGGGGTGAAAGACATCATCATTCCTTATTAGATAAAGGGCAAATATGTCCCCAAATTTTGAGAATTCTAAAACAAATAAATAGATATTGGTGGTCTGTATTGAGGATTTAAATTCAAAATGTTTCAGAAAATAAGTTAATCTAATCCTGCGTTTAAATCCTTGTGCGACAGAAAACTCTTAATGCGGAGAGGCTGGTACACGCTATATTTGTAGCAGTTCAAAGTCGTAACGAAGGTGTTGCATGAAAATTTGGAATTGATGTTTGAATAATGATAGACTTTACAATACATAATAACAAACAGATGGTGACTCGAAGCAAATGGATCTATATACACAAAGAAATATTGTAATAGTTTATCTGCAATAGTGTGATACGCTTTTATTATAAAAAAGCTACTTACCATTATCGCAACAATCGCCAACTCTATTAATAACTCACCAAGTCGGCAACCACGATTTCCTATGTGTCGTACACTTTGAAATTTTAACCAGGTGCTTCGATTCATATAATGTTACCAATAGGTTGTGATAGTACGTAAGTAGCACAAAAACTTTACAACGATCATGAAAGAGCTCTCTAGAATGGTTCCATTAGTAGGAACTCGCAATGCTCACAGTCAAAGCACAACCAGGATTCTAAACTAATCTGGAATCTTTTTACTCCCCCGATCTTTGTTTCAAAGGTCATTTACATAGCCTAATAGTAATTTCTTGAACGATCAATACTAGAGCTTTCTCGATAATTCCTCGGCTGTATATCATTTTTTACGAAATGAGTCACTAAGGGCGATAAAGTCGCCATTCTGGTAACCCTAGTTACATCTGCGGTCGCCAAAATTTCATTTCATAGTTAACGTGGGAGACGAACTTTGCATGTAAAACTCAATTTTTCCACAAGGAGAGAATTACTAAAGGGAAAATAACAAACACATGGCGTTCTTCTGTATTCAAACAAGTTAAACTCTCTTTCAAATTCATTCCACAAGAAAGTTTCTGTAGTGTTTCAGATTTCTTGCTCTAGGTTGGGATTTAGTAATTGTATTTATTTCAGTCGGTGTTAATTTTTTTTATGTTGAAGTGATAAGACAGAAATTTTTTGGAATAGTGTCTACGTTGGGAAGCAAATACAAGAAAATAAATCATCTCTATTCAATGCATTGTGATAAAAAATTCTGCACCCCGTTACTAGCAGTAACTTTACGATTTCAACTCCTCAATAGAAGGTGGAATTTTTTTGAAACACATGACATTAAAGTAGTTTCGATTTAACAAATGTTATTGTAGGAATTTGAAGAAACACTCCCTTTGTCATAATAATTTATAAATAGCTAAGTACTTTTACAAAATCATTTTCATGAGACACTATTTTTAGGAACCACAATTGCCATAAACATCATACCTGTTTACTACACTTGAAATTAGATCCTCAAAAGGCTTTTTGAGGCTAGACAAGAAAAAAAAATAACGCTTACGAGAAAGACAGTTCTTGGATAAGTTTCGCTCAGACAAGATCTCAAAGAGAGCAGTGGTCCCTTTGTTGTTTACCTCCTGCTGAAAATGCTGCAGTTTATCAAATTTTTGTAAATATTTCTTTAAAAGTTGAGGGGGAATAAATTTTTTGCAAATTTGCCCCTTTTAGAGCCCTTGCATTTCTCTACTTCCCCCCAAATGGTACAAATCTATTAAAGTGCTCAAATAGAGATGAAACAGATACGTTCCTTCGATATGTTTATTCATTAAGAGTGTAATAAAAATTAAATAATTATTCTGTTATGTAAATATTTATTGTTAACATATTAAACATACAGTTCAATATATTTAAGTTAATCAAATTTAATATAATTCAGTAAATTTAATTTTCAGAATTTTTCCAAAGACATTACTAATAAGTTGGTTAGATTAATTTTTTTTCCCCCATGATATTATCTTTTAATAGACGGATATATATCTTTAATTTTTTTTTGAAGTATTTTTTTTAAAATTATTTGTTCCCATCTTTTTGGTAAATTATCCCATATTTAATGAATTAATTATAGACAGAACAGTACTTTTAAGATGACTGTCCCATATACTTTCTCAAAATCACGATTCCGATTGTAATGAATAATTTTTTTGAAACTTAATGTCACTTTTGAATTAGAATATGCATATAAATTCGATTTAAAAATATTATTACAAGAAATAAAAAATATTTAAATGCAGTTTTTTTGGCAAAAAATAAAGAAAGAAAAAATTTTTCCCTTTTAGAAAAAAACTTTATTTTAAAAATTTTACCATATATAGATATAATTTCTATACGAGAGTTGAATTAAGTTTTTTGAAAAAATAACATTATTTTCGGAGTTATGAGTAACTGAAAAAAAAGTGTGTTTCTTAAAATTTCTACTTTAAAATTTAAGAAAATATGAATAAATCCATACTGCTAAAGTATGTAGTTGAAAAATCCTACTTCAGGGTCTTACCAGAAGTCTTAGATTTATATAGGCGGAATATATATGATTATTATAGAAATACTTTTCTTAGATGGGAAATGTTTTAAATATGTTATATATATTCCACCTTCATTTGTTACCAAAAATTTGCCTTTAAATATTATTTTCTTGTAATAATGTTCTCTTCAATTATATTCTTACGTGTATTCTAATTCCAGTGACACTAAATATCCAAAAAAATATATGTATTTATTTATACGCTTTTTAAAAATCAAGGTTTTGGACGTAAATAGTCACCTTAACTCTGATACGAAATAAGATTTTTATGTTTGAGGATTGAGTCTACAGCACAAAAAATATTATCAATTAAATTGCTGAAACACATCTTCCTTCGAAATAAGACCTTTCAGCAAGAACACACTTTTGTCGTGGCTTGTAAAAGTCATCGAAATATTTCTGGAATTCGTGTTTCTTACTTCATTCTGTGATGCACTTTTAACTTCATCTACATGTTGATCTTTTAAAATACGGAGAACAGTATTGACACACCCTATGTATGTTAATATCCTTAGTCGGAATCCATTGACATGTGGCCGAGGATATCACAACTGATTCTGCTATTGTTCGCAGCATTTTCCTTTTCGATGTTTTTCGTGGTGCGGGAAGTCTGTTATCGTCTTTGACACTTTCCTTCCCTTCTTTGATACGTCGATGCCACTCAAAAGCTTAGGTTCGCGATAATGTATCACAACCTTACACATGCTTCTAAATTCAGAAAGTCTCCGTAGCACTTTTTCCGAATAAACACAAAATTTATTCATTATTTGCTCAACCAACGCAATTTCTTTCAATCGCCGACGACTAAATGCGTCCTTCTACAAAATACGTGTCGCAGTAGCCTAGGGGCAAAGGTGACAGATTCGTGGCCGGTATGTCAAAAGATCGAGCTTATTGCTGCTGAAGACCCGACGTTAAATCTGTCGAGAGCTCAAACGTCTTACCGTTGTTGTGGTGTGGTAGTTCGGAGAGGAAGATGCCAACTCATGTGTCGTCCTCGTCACTTGACCATGGTTCAAAATTACGAAATTCGTCGCTAAAAGCCCTTGTGTAGCTGAACAGTGCGACATTAATATTCACTCACTCACTCTACAAAATACGACGCCATGGCGAGCCAACGACCACGTGATTTGGGACAAAATTTTCTAAAAAACAGGATGAATGCAAAAATACAGAAATGTTATTGTCATCACTCTATTGCAAAAAAAAATCACGTTTTAGGCTCAGTTCGGGAACTTTTGAATCCTACCTCGTATAATTTGACGGTTTTTTCCTCTATCTCCACTTTTATTTCCACTGGCTGTTTACCAGCTCGAAACTTGTCATTCAAGTACGGTGTTGTATTATTATAAATTATGTTATTTACTTGAAAACATATGACAAAATTCAATAAAATTTCTCCTCATAGTGTAAACTAGAAATTATTAAAAATATAACTGAAAAAAAAGCAAAAGAAAATTTATTTATTCCTCCTTTTAAATGTATTGTTTAAAAAGTGTGTTAGTGATTAATGGAGTTTGTATGATGGATCGGCTGACACTCCATTTGTTTTTTATATCGCTTGGCATTTAATTATTGTGTATAGTTAAAATTCACGCATAATTAAACCATCAAGTTTTAAACAAGTGCACTGAATTTTTAAAGGAATGAATGCTTAAAATTTTTTAATTCCTGAAGTGTTTTCAGTCTTTTTCAACCAATTGTCGAATATTAATATCTAAACCTTATTGTAGCACTGTGATTCCATCTTCTTCAATTTCTCAATCATTTCATTCTCTCCCTATATATATCTTGTTCAAATTTTCAATCATTAATAATATGCTTTCTATTCATCCATTGAAATTTAAAACTTGTAGTGGATGACACTTGATGTTAATACAGTTTTTGTCAAATATGAAATCATTATAAAATTCATTTTTTAATTTCAAATCAATTCTGTGTTATTTTTGCCTTAGTTAGAACTAGCTGCGACCAGATGGTGCCAGTACGGTTTTTCTAACGAAGTAGAAATTGACGTTAAAAAAAAGTCTATTTTACTTGTGTCATTCAGACTTCGAACAATAAATTTTGGTTTTCACATGCATATTCCATGCCATATCCAAATGAATATTACTCTTAGTACCTAAAAACTACATATACATATCTTACGAATAACACTTTCTATTGTAGTGAATGTGTTTCAGTATTGAATAAGTAATTCTTTTTTGACATTGAATTTTGACAATAGGTATTTATTTGTATTATTTAAGTAAACATTTAAGGGAATTGATATTGCGAGAGTATATACATCCAATAAATATGCATCACATAAATTCAACAGACATTTAGTTAAATTATGTAATAATTTTAGTATAATCCATTTTCATAAACCTGCATTAAAATGATATATAGTGTAGCAGTTAAATAATTATTAGAAATTTCACGTAATCATAGATAATGCACATTTAAAAAATATTTATTGTTCATACTTTTATGCATATTAATAGTTACAACCTGTTTGTGGATAAATTAATAGTTGTTGAACATCTAATATGTTATATTCATATTAGTACTTGTAACTAATTCTGTGATACCCCGTGGGTGGGGTATCATCTCTTCCTCATCACGCGACTATAGTTAAAGGGGATAAAAGATTGACCAGCGTATGCTTCCATAATAAAATTAGTTTATTATGATCTTAATTTATATTCCACAAAACAACACTAGTCTAGGAGGCTTATGATCAGGATTGATGAGACATAAACTGTAATTCTAAAAAATAGCGCAATAAACCACCAAATCTGTATTTATAGAGGATTCCCTAACTTACTAAAATCCGCTCTAGTCTTAAAGCTTAATCTAAATAGTTTTACCGCTATTCCAAGGTCAATAGCTACGGTCCTTATATCGTCAATCTAATCTTTGATCTCGCTTGATCCGCCAAATGGATAATCTTCCGGCTTCGAACTTCACATAGAAAACTTCACTGGCACTATTAGACCACCTCTTAGCACTCTTAGAACTCTTAAGAGTTTACTAGCACTTCGCTAGAATCCCCTCTTAGAACTAACACGAATACCAAAGCTCCAATATATATACTTCCTACTCTGCATAATCACGTTCTCTTCTTGGGTTGGTTGGAAAGATTTGCCATTCTGGCCCCAAAGATATCCCCAGAGGATTATTAATAGAAGTCACGATAAAGCCCCGTCACAATTCTATGTAATATACATTTTACTACATTTGCTAGTTGTAATATATTTAATGTACATATATATAATTATGCTTATATAAAAGTTGCAGCGTATCTAATATATATTCATATATTTATGCATACTGTAAGCTACCGGTTTTTAAATGCATTCTCTCTTCGCATGCAAACCATTTTCCCAGCTATGTTACTCCTTTGGCTGCAAAAAGAATGAAGGATTTGATCTGAATTTTTATGAACCCTTCAATGCATATACTTGTCAAAAGGTATTTAAAATCGAGTATGCATTCCATAAACTACGTTATAATGACGAGGATGGCACCCAAATTGATGACTCTCCGAACTTACACACTTCACCAACGAGAAAATTTTTATTCGGGATGGATTCAGCGTTTATCATTTCTTCCACTCTGCTGGTCTATAGTGGCACCACAGCTCGAACCCATGGCTGAATACGTGTTTTCCACTTTGATCACTTGACAACAGCGGTCAGAATGAGAACACTTACCGTAACAATATTAATGGTTATGTTTTAATTTTTTTAAAAATAATTTTTGGATATTAAATTTGTTATTGATATATATTTTAAAAAACCACACATATAAGTAAGTATTGTACTAGTAGGGTTATATGAGTTAGTTTACTATGAGCATTATCTTTCACATCCTCCATACAAAAAATTCACTGAGCTATGATTTTGTGAACTATCATAAAATCTGCATCTAAAATTTAAAATGCAATGATGTTTACTTTAAAAAATACTTTTATAGAGGACAAAGAAAATTTATAAAGATCGATGTAACATAAGAAACACAGATTATAGAGAATATCGGTACGATTGATTCTATTATTATATTTTACATGAAACAGCACAGTGATGGTGGTGGAGGGCGTGTCCAAATTTCATATAGACCCAGTCAAGTTTAGGACAGTTACTAATGGATTTAATACATGTATCAGCAAATCAGGCAAAATTCTCCATGAAATATTACAAGATACAGTAAATAATCTTAAATCGCCAGCCATACTTAAAAATAGTAAATAACTTATTGAACAAATGAAAGATAAAAAAGAATTCTTCAGTCTATAGTTTAGATTTTGAAGATCTTTTTAACTCTGTTAATGTTGATGATATGATTAATATACTTGTAAGATTACATAAAATAATTTATTTAAAAATTTTAAATTATGATAGATTTGGCTGTCTACTTAGGTTTGCACTTAAAAAGAACTATATATATATTATAATGGTAAATGTTATCAACAAATTAAAAATTTGCCACAAGGTGGTCCTGCTAGGAACTGTCTTGCCAAATTATATTTACATTCTTTTGAAAATAGTTTCATTAATAATCCCGAATACTACATTTTCACCACATTTTACTACATTCGTTTACCACATTGACACTAATTTTCAAAAATTCCATATACGAAATCAATGATCTCGGAAAATAAATCAAGATATATATTATAAATGTGAAAGTATGTTTGATAGTCTTTCACGGAAAAAACTGAATAGTTTTAATGAAACTATACAATAATATAGCTCATACTTTAGAATAACTCATAGGCTATAATTTATAAAGATGTGTGATGTTTCCAAAATATAACGATAATTGTCAAGAAAATAAGAAAAAATTTGCCATCTGCAGAAAAGCCCGTGGCAGCATACATCTATCTTTTTAGTGTAAAGCAAAGCTTTTCCCCTTTTGTTTCTCTGCGCCGTGCTTCAGTGCGCGCTCGCTTTTAATTTATTCCGTTGATCAGTGTAATCACTAATTTTTTTTTACTTCATAATAAAACTAGATTTTGAAGAGAGGTGGTGGCAAGATATTTTGACATAAAATACATACAACACAAAGTAATATTAATGTATTACACTTCCAGAAATAAATTATTTACACTACTTTAAGCATTCATTAAACAAAATTTGTCACAATGATAGTGGAAGGAAAACTATGAAATTAAAATAAAATATCAAAATGTTTTTATCAGATAGTTTTTTCTTTTTTAATGTACTTTTTGCAGTACATGTAAATATATATCTAGATCCATACTGTTTTTTTTATAACTTACACACACACACAAACACACACACACACACGCGTTTATTCAATCATTAAAAAAAGCAATCGTTTCAATAGCTATCTGTAAATTTTTCTTTTATTCATTACTAACAGAAAATGGATTTTAATTAATATATATATATATTTTTTAAAATGATTATTTTTATTATTTCATTACTAAATTAATTATTTGTTAATTAAAAGAAGTACATCGTCTATTATTTTTGATAAAAATACATTTCAAAGAAATTTTTAAGCTAACTATATGTAACTATTGATTGATTCATGAAAATTTGAAACTTATTTTATTATTTTATTTTCTTAGAAACTATTATTAAAAAAATGATGAAAGTTTTTTTGTTTTACTCTTAGCATCAGAATCGTTTTCTTTTTATTGCTTCAAATCGGTGGCGCACACAAGGGGGGAGGTTCCTAGGGGTCCGGAACCCCCCAAAGTCCTTGATTTTTTTTTGATTGATTAAAATTGTATGTATATAGTACGTAAAATTTAATCAAGTATTTGTTATGAATGAACAATTTTATTAATTAATGCTAATTATTTATTCATTAATTAGTTTTTTACTGTGTTTTGTTTCCGAAAATTGACAAAATCAAAAGGAACATAATACAAGAATTGGAGAACTTTTGAACCCGGACCCCTCCCCCCTTCTTGAAAAATTCCTGTGTGCACTACTGCTTCACATTAATAATTATCTAACTAACGCAATATTGTTTTTTACAAGTCATACATCGAAATTTGAAGCTATATCTTATCTGTGAGGAGGAGGGAAAGAGGGATGACAATAATTTTACATTAAAAAAAAACCCGTGTTATGCCGGGCTAGAGAGAGGGAAAAGAATCCTGTCTTAAATCGAAGATATGTGGAACGAATTTCAAAAAGGGAAATTTAATGAAATAATTTTAGGAATCACCCACATTGCACGCATACAAACACACACACACAATTGCTGGCGTCATGAGGAAAAGAGAAAGCCCGTGCAACGCCGGGCCATGCAGCTAGTTATCTATATTTCAATAAAAAAAATTCTTCACATGAGTATTATTAACATTCCAACGGTAGCATTTTTTAGGACGTAAACTAACTGAAAAAAATGTACAGTAACTTATTTCTGAACATATGCATATAGATTTTTAAAACGAAGTATCAGGAAAATGTGTCGCTTATGCAGGGCAATTGGTAGTCATTCTTACAATGATGTCACTTAAATCTAATTTACGAAGTATTGTATTAATTGAATCTATATTTGTAACTAAATATGTTATTTCTCTATATTAATAAGAACACATTATATTTTCATAATTTCTAAAAACTGGAGTCAAAATCCACTCAACTGCAATGACAGATTATTTTTATGATTGACATAACACATCAACACTTAGGATTCTTCGCACTGAACAAACTTTATAAATAAGGTACATTGTCGCGCATAGAAGTTTTTTCAAGGATGATCGAAAATCCAACAATTTCGTATCATACCCCAATGCGCCGCCAAACATTTTTTTGATTTTGTCAATCATCGAGGACAAATAAAAAGTAAAAAAATAAATTATTAAATAAATAGTTAGCATTATATATAATAAATTAACTATTAACAACATGTACTTAATGAAATTTTACGAACTATGTACGAAGGAGTATAAAAAAAATAATAATAAAGTTTGATGGGGATGATGTCCGGGCCCGTTGACCAGTTCCCTTGTGTTCATTACTAATTAGATATAATATATATTTTTATATAAATACTGAAATTATGGCTTTTCTTCTAAATATCATGCTATAAAGTTTTCATTTTGATGTGCTAAAAAATGGTGAACTGTATATTATTTCTGATCTATAAGTCTGGACGGAATTTTGTGTGAATCTTTTGAATATCATTGATCATCTAAAGTCTTAAAGAAATTATTACTGAATTGTGCTCACTACAGTAACCTTCCTTAAACTTTTTCATAATGCCCTATAATACTTTTATGTTTTTTCATTCAATGATTTTTGCCTTATAAATATTTTAGTCAAAATTTAAATCGTACCTAATTATCATTTAAGTACTGTTGTTCACCATATTGAGGTCCTTATAATATATCGGTAATGGAAGTAACGAACTACTGTCCTCTCTATAAAACAAGTAATATAGAAAAAATTTTTTTAAGTCAATTTCTACTTAGATCAAAAACGAAAAATTTTATTTTAGCTACTTTTTATTAAATAATTACAATTAATATAAATATGTATATACACAGGACAGAATCACAACATTAAGTGGTAATTAGTTCTTTTAATTATCATTAAAGTATCGTATTGTGTGTCCTTTTAATTTTAGTCCAAATGAATGCTTTAACACGTGAGAAAAAAACCTTTTCAAGTTTTGACACAAGTCGCCAAAAGGGTCGCTAAGTCGCCAAAAATGATACCAACGTGGCTGTATTTGTAATTCTTTAAATAATTAGTTTTAATCAATTAATTTTTATTAATTATAATTAAATTATTGTATTGTCATCCAAAATGATCCTGTATATAAAATTTCAGCTCAATTCAGCGCTTTAAAATGTATTTTATTAACGATTGAAAATTCCACCAAGATAAATAAATATACAAATATATAAATAAATATATAGACATTGCGAGCTTATAGTAGGAATTTAAAACACCTTAGGTTCTGTGCTTTCAATCAAAGCTAATAAAGTTATTTTCTATAATGAAAAAGCTTGTAATAAATGGAAAAGATAACGTGTAGTATGTATTGCCTAGTATTGTTTGGAGTTGAAATTTTTCTGTATGACTAATAGCTTTTTTTCTTGAAAGTGTTCTTCAATAATTCTAGTATTATCGAGTTTTAATCATTTTAATTATTTAGAATACACCTACGTAACAAACGAAAGTTAATATTCAGAATTATTGTATTATAAATCAGTTAAATACATGATTTTCGATAATATTACGACATTGATCATGTAGCCATGGCAGTCTGGTGGTTTCAGAAGCGAGCCTCTGGCAGTCGTAATTCTATAGCCCCTAGAGACCAGTCATGAAACGAAGCTAATGCGCGTCTGTCATGATTCCAATTATTCACATAAGTGAGATATCAAGTTTCAAAAGTGTGATGGCAGCACAGGTATTGGTTATGACATTTGAGCGTGGTACAAAATTACGAGGTCACTCGATCCAAACCTTTGATTAGATCTTAGAGAGGCATTAAAATTAAAATAATAAATAAAGCCACAGACATTGCTAATAAAAGCGTTTTATTACATAAACTTTATTTTCGATTTTTATGGTTGTTTTTATTTAATGTATCCAAACACGTTTTTATATAAAAATAGCATACTAAACATTATAAATACTTTTTTAGTTTAATCCCAAAAAATTTAAAACTAAAAACAATATTTAAAAATTTTTAAATTTTTTCAAAATTATAATTTTTTTTTTCCAATTATAAGTGAAATTGTAGGAATTTATTAATTCCTTAAAGCTGTGAGAAGAAAGTAATAATATTATATCTATGAAAGTTTTACTAATACAAACTACATACATTTACTGGGGAAATGTAATAAAATTTGAATGTCTTATTAAAATATAAATTTTCTCTTTAGCTTATCGAATAAGTATTATTAGAAATATGACATATTTACGTGGTTGTTATTTCTATATCAGGCCATAACTCAAAAATATGCATACAGTAAGAAATATTTTAGCAGAAAATAATACAGAAATACGACCTAAAATGTTTCATAGCAATACATTTATAATATTATGAGTTATCAGACTCGCCGTGATATATTTTGAACAATTTGAATGCCCACTTCTTGTATATTAAAGATCCACTTCCAGTTTTTCTAATTTTATGTTATTTATTGCAATTCGGTCTCCATATAACGTTGAAATAAAATAATACAGGTTTCGTTTGACCAAAATTTTTCTATTTTCAATAAAATAAAAATATTCCAAAAATGTGTTTTGGCCATTTTAACATGTTTGAATACTATGAAACAATAAGGAAAAAAAATT